>MU106114.1:0-176878 GCA_012274485.2 Sinapis alba
ATCGATGCTTCACGCCCGAAAAATCTAAGTCCGTAAGGATCCTACAACTATGAAGGGCAAATCCGGTATTTTGACGCTGGTCTGTCCTCCCATTAGCAAGAATAACGTTGTAGGCCTTGAGATCACTAGGGCGACGCAAGATTAGGTTACAGCTTTGGAAAACCGCAGCAGCGTTTCCGAATATGAAATCTATGGTTCCGTAAATATCGCATTCTCTATAGAACTGACGCAGAGCGGCTGCGTAGAGGGTGTCTTGATAACCGGAGATGCTACATCTATATAACACTGACTGGTCTGATGTGATGCTTAATGCTATGGCTTGTTTTCCTCTTGGCCCTGCCGTGTTCTTGATTCCGATGTCCCGTGCGATGAATCCGTCACCCGTAACGGCTGCAAAAATGTTGCACTACATTGTTAACTTTTGTTATAAATGCTTAACATATTACTTTTGTTCTATAAAAATAAATGTTTTCGAAAAAAAAATGTTTCATGAACATATATTTTTATATTTTGTATAAAAAATAATAATAATAAATTTTACTTTTTTAAACAAAGTTTACTTAATTGTTATTAGTTTAACTTTATTAAAAATTGATACAGATTTAGTGTAGTTTTAATGTGTTGAAAAAAGATTGTTGGACCAAAGAAATATTTTAGGGTTATTCTATTAAATAGTCCATTTTTAAGTTTTTATCATAAAAAAAGTTCTCAATAAAAAAAAATGACCAAAATATTTCATTAAATAGATAAAAAAAATTATATACCCTAAATATACAAATACAAGTAAATAAAAAAACAAAAAAAAATAATCTTTTTAATAGTTTTGAACTATATGTGTTTAAATTCGAACATTTTATATAAAAAAGTTCAGAAAAGTTCATTTTTTTTACTTTTTATAAAAATATTCTTTTTAAAATTTTAATTTTTTTTTGAAACTATTTTAAAAAATTATATTTTTAATATTTTTAAGAAATTTAAATTTTAATCCATAAATTTTACCGCTTAACTTTAAACTTTAAGTCTAAATTAGTTAAACCTATAGATATAAGTGTATATTTACCTCTTTAATAAAATATATTGAGAAATTTCTTTAGATAGCCCATTTTAGTTTGTTTGTCACAAAAATAGTTTTTAAGGAAGAAAATGACCAAAATATTTTTTTTAGAAGCTAAAAAATGCATTTATATGCATTTATACCCCTAGTGTTAACTAATTTGGACTTTATGGTTTAGAGTTAAGGGGTGGATTTGGGGTTAGAGTTTCAAATTTCAAAAAAAAAATAAAAAAAATCAAAATGTCAAAAAAAAAAGTATATTTTGGTCATTTTATTTTTTGAGGGCTATTTTGTGACAAAAACTTTAAAAAAATATTTAAGAGAATTGTCCAAATATATTGGTCATTTTATTTTTTTAATGTTATATTTGTGAAAAAAACTTTTTTAGAACTATAGGAACCATTTATCAATATTAAATTGTGTATGCAAATGAATAAATGCATGTGTATACTGACTCATTGTAGCGGTGTCCGGCACGGATTTTCCTCCGGCAGCACTATCATCGCCGACAATCACCGTCAGGTCTTTCCCTTCTCCAATCAACGTCATCTCATCTTTCTCGATTCTTACTTTCTCTTTGTAAATACCTCTTTTCACGTAAATTACGAACCTGCCATTACCGCTAGCAGCCTTGACAGCATCCATCACGGTCCGGTAGTCTCCGGACCCGTCTTTGGCGACTAACACGTGTGCTCTACTTCTAGACGTGCGGCTTGCTAGAAGCTTCCGTTCTCCGGCGGAGACCCACCGTGGAAGAACGGTTTGCTTTGGATTTTCCATGAATGTGTCGACAAGGGCCAAGGAGCTACTGACTAGTCGAGAGAGGTGATCCATTTTCTGTGTTATGTGGCTGATGGTGGAGGAGGAAGAGGAGCCAACAGAGTCTTGGACGGAGTCTTTGCATGATTGTTGGAAAGTCATGGCGGCGGAGAGCCATGTCTGGACATCGTGTTTGGTGTGACGCTTTCTCGATGAGCCACTGAGAGCTTTCATTGCTTGCAGAAGTCGTCTTGTTGACATTTTCATGAGCCTTTCACATGAATCTGTAACGTTATAGATGGCAATTTAATTAATATTTTCACCTTAGAGCATGATTAACCCTAGAATCCCAAATGGGATTCTAGATTTTTTTTTTTTTTTTTCTAATTGGATTTTTTTTTTATAAATAAAAATTAAAAAACGAACCAATCGTGGGTCACCACGTGTCAAGGGGACCCGTAAACAGTGCAAGAAACTCTTAAGAACCGGTTCTTATTTAAGAGTTTTAGGAACTGGTTCTTACACTATTCATTATTCATGAGACTCATCCCCCTAAGAACCCCTCTAAGAACCCCATTTAATCATGCTCTTAGACTTATAGTATTTTTCCTTTATTTTTTAAAATTTAATACAGATTAATATTTGTGGAAATAGTAAACACAAATGATATGTACTGTGACTTTGTACTTGCAGGATTTGTCAAAATCATTAGGTAGCTAGCTTTGGTGGAGATGAAGAGAAATACTTTTAACTACTTTTATGTGAATGCTTTTAAAGACAATAGATGAAATTTTCTGCACTACAATATTTCTATCATGTTATTTACTCGGTTTCAAAATGTTATATGTTTTAAGTTTTTTCACACATATTAATAAAAACATATTAAATCTTAGCATTAAATGTATAACTTTTTGTGATTAACTATTTTACATAATTTTTAACCAATCAAAATTTAAAAACTATAATTTTTTTTTTGAAGTTTATAATTTATCATTATTATCTACTAAATATTGCATTGAAAAAATAAAAAATATAACTTTTTGAAATATTTTTTTTTGCTAGAATATGGATTATTTAGAAACGGAGAGAGTATTGTATATCTAATTCATATCTATATCTATGATAGACTAAAAGTAGTAAATCGAAAGTGAAAGACATGCACATATTAAATGGCCGTGAAGCAGTAATTAAAGAATCATGTGTTGAGAATTTACTGTATTTAATTTGTATAAGGGACTAAAGATGTTGATAATCATCATTGTGAAAGAGCGGTGTTAGATTATGTTGTGTACCTGCAACCGAAGGTGAAGGCAACATACTTGTGGAATCGTCTAGAGAAACGACTTCGTAGGAACCCATTGAAGAGGATATAGGAGGAATTAGGTTATTGGAATCAGAGATCGTCTTGTTGACAAGGAAAGACACAAAATCGAGACCTTGACGAGTTCCATATTGTCGAAACTCTCTTAAGGTTTGGACACAAAGTGAAGTGTATTCAGTGGAGCTACAATGCCTTTGCAATTGATTTTGGTAAGCAAATGGCATACGTCCTGAGGCATCAACAGGTAGAAGAGCATTGACCAATAATAACCCAAATAAAACCATATATGTAATACCCATTTCTATTATAAAAATTGACAGTTTATTTATTTTATTGGTTAGTTTATGAGGGAAGGTTTAGGATATCCAAATGACTAGGAGATTAGCAAATAATTTATAGAGGGAATGAAGTTAGTTTTAGCTGTGAGGTGAGGGTCTGGTGAGTTAGTTTAGCGGTTTACCATTTTTTCTTAAGAGTAGATTGAGACTTGAGTGGCTTTGATGGGATAGTGAACGCTCACTCTTTTGATTTGTTGGACAACTTGATTCAACATCAATTTTCTGATACAGGTAATCCAAATTATTTCATGTTTAGTTAGTTATATATTATCTCAAACAATTATTCAAAAGATTTATGAGTTGAAACGATGAAATGGAAGCTAAGATTAGTTGACAACTAGATGCTAACTGCTAATTGACTATCTAGTTAAAACTCTTAATACAGAATCTTATTCATTGATACTCATTAAAATGAAAAATAAGGGCCCAGCCGGGTTCGAACCGGTGACCTATTGATCTGCAGTCAATTGCTCTACCACTGAGCTATGGACCCATTTTGTTTTACAGTTGAGTAAGATAGAACTAGAAGTCAAACATAAAAAAAATTAGATTCCCAGGTTGGGTAATTCATGTTTCTATATGAACTAGAATCATTTCAATTTGTATTTGTATTTAACCCAAAAACTTATTGTCGCATCCTATGTAATCCATTTTGGTATCATTCAGTTTTATATTTGATGGTAGTTGTTTAGTTGCAACAACTCTGTTGAATTACGTTCAGTTAATTATACGTAGTACGAGTGATACAATCATAAATATATTTGGTTATTCATGTTATCTATAAGGTTTTCTCTCCAGCAATTTCAAACTAACACACAAACTAGAGTTATGGACTCCAAGTTTTTTAATTTTTATTATTAGTTTTTTATAGCTTGAAACAACTCTCCAATTTTTTACACAGTTCATTTCACATTTACGAATACGAACCTGATCATCATCGACTTATGTCATAGACTGATAACTAAAACATAATAAGTGAGAACAAGTTGTAAGAAAGAGACAAGTTGTGTAATAAAAAGAATGAAAAATTGAAAATAATTACGACAAGAACTCCTAACGAATCAGTTAACACCGTCCAGACACCACCCAACGCTGCCGCCGCCACCATCCTCCACTTTATCCCCATCGCACCTGAACTCCTCGGTGGCGGACGCAACGTCTCATGCTTACTAGTATCAATCTCAATAGGAAACCTACACGAACCACGCGAGGGATCAATCTTAGTAACAAACCCTAAATTGTCGAACACGCAAGAGCCACGACGATGATCCATCTTCTGAAAATACATATTTAACGCATAAGACGCATTCGCGGCGGAGTCCAAAGAGGCGCAAGAGGAGAGGATACTTAACGGCGCCGTCGTAAGAGAATATTCCCCAGTGTCGCTCGAACTTCCCGGGATCGATGCTCTTGATGTCTTCGTCGACTAGTGAGAATATGTAAACTTCCGGCGCCGTTTTCCGACGTGGCGTTCCTTGTCGTTTAACGATACGGTTGAGTAAGCCCTGGTTGAATCTCTTAGCCATCGCCGGAGTTGCGTTTATATCGCCGTCGGTGGGCCATCCGACTTCTCCGACGATGATCTCCACCTTGTTCGCGTCGAACCCGTTTTTCTCCAACGCCGAGACTAAAGTGTCGAAGTTCGCGTCGAATACGTTCGTGTAAGAGATTGATCCGTCGACGACCGGCTTAGCTCCACCGCTTCCTCCGCCGCCAGGGAAGAAGGCGTACTCGCGGGGGAAGTTTGGATCAGCGTTGAGAGAGAGGAAAGGGTAGATGTTGAAAGTAATAGGTGAGACAGAGTCAGCAAGGAACCGGACGATGGAGACCATTAGTGTTTTGATGTCGGAACGAAAGTCGCCGGAGGAAGGAAGACCGTCGCCGGATTCATAGACGTCGGCGTTAAGAGGAACAGTCACTTTGACTTGCCGACCAAGACCAGCTTTCACCAAAGCTGCTTGAACGTTCCGCAACGCCGGGTATGTTGAATGGACGAATATGTCCTTGTATGTCTTTAAGAATGGCTCGTTCCCCACGGCTACATGTCTGATCATATTAATAGAAATTTAAGTATGTATTATGAGATTGGTTTCTTGAACTACAAATGCAATTTAACCTTATGTCAGTTCCATATTTAGAGATGTACTGAGAGACGTTTTGTTGCACCCAGCGCTCTGCGGCGGTAACGGTGGATGCCATAGTTGCCAAGAGGTCGTTGGGGATACCAACCATGACTTGAATACCGGATTTACCAAGGGCTCTAAGTGCACCAGGGTCAGCTTCAAATAGCTTGACCTTGTTGAACCCATTGTCTCTGAGGAGCTTCACCACTATGTTTGGTGGTTTAGGATGGCTAGCTTGTGTCCCCCAGTTACATGACAAGGCGTCAACATACGTCAATGTGTTGTGAAGTAACAATATGGATAGGCAGAAGAAGTATGTATCATGACGAACCATCTCTTTGTAATTGTGAGATTTGGGTTGGATGGTTGTTTTGTAGTATGATTTTTTGTTTAGTATGTGTGTGTTATATATACAAATATAGACAGAGATAAAAGATGTAGGACTTTGGGGAAGATGAGTATATGGAAGAAAAAGGAGAAAGGAAAGGTATTTTGTTATGGTGGTTTAATAAGGAACCTGATTCCATTTGAGATAAACTTCAATATAAGCCATCCAAGTAAGGGCTTCTACTTCAACATTTTATGTATTTTGTAACAAAAACAAACGTATAAAATAATTGCACATGGCATAGTGATTCAAATGTAGATGTGTAGCTAGATTATATGAGAGAGATGAATAAAAAGGGAGGGGGAAAGAAGAAAAGAATGGAGTGTATTAGATGGAGACCATGTGTTACAGAATGTTAGAAGAAAATTTACAAGCTTTCTTTAACATATTACAATATTGTCAACCGCATAACCCAAATACTCAAATTATATAATTGCATGTCCTACTCCTACCTAACCTTTGGATTTCTCAAATTCTATAGACTATAGCATGGTAAACATTTTCAACTTCGAATAGACGGACTTCACAGCCTTCCAGCTCATGAAACGACTGTGCTTCATTGGACCGTGTTTCAGGTGGTTCTCAAGAATGTGAAATTACTGTGGAACTTCAATGTGAATCAATCAACTTGAACTAGAGATGGTATGGTTCTCAAGAATGTGAAATTACTATGAAAATGTTGGATTAGTCATTCTTCGGTTTTTCTTGTCCCGTTCAGTTGTGGGGTTAAATCAATAAAATGTTGGCAAGCTACTTAAGCATTGATTAACCGAAGGTTCTTACCGTAATTTAAGAACCGGTTCTTAATTTTACAAAGAAAAAAATTAAGAATCGGTTCTTAAATGTCTTATTTAAGAACCAATTCTTAATTTTTTTTCTTTGTAAAATTAAGAACTAGTTCTTAAATTACGCTAAGAACCTCACTCTAAAAACTCTGAGTTAATTATGCTCTAATTAGGTTAAGTAGAATGACATAAGAATAGCAAAATGTTACCATTAAGTTTTGTATGAACATTTTATGAACCCATACTTACCAAATTAATTAAAAGTCACCAAAGTCAGAGATTTGCTAATACACAAAGAAGTTTATTTTTTTGATATTATTATTATCATATTTCCTATTCTATTTTCAATTTACAAAATTGACCAACATAATTTCAGTTGATCAATCCGATTCTCCGCCTAAAAATCAAATAAAATTTGAAAAATAAAAACAAAGTCAACCGACAAGATCGTCTCCAAAGAGGTAGAGAAGCCGCTCAACGGCCCAGCTAGGTTCGTTCTTGTCCCCAAACGACGACGTACTAGCAGCAAGAAGCGGAGTTCTACAGAGAGGACACGTACGGTGGTTATCTTCCTCTCCCTCGTTACCATCTCCACCGCAGCACTCATAGTCCAGCCACCTATCGATACACTCACGATGGAACACGTGGCTACAGTTTCTTAGCTCCCTGACCTCATCTCCGTCTTCAAGATCACCAAGACACACCGCGCACGTGTCGCTGATCAGTTCAGGAGACCGCTCAGCAGCGTCATGGAAGGTTGTCACGGAGAGGCTCTCTTTGATGGTCTGTGNCCTCCGCCGCCAGGGAAGAAGGCGTACTCGCGGGGGAAGTTTGGATCAGCGTTGAGAGAGAGGAAAGGGTAGATGTTGAAAGTAATAGGTGAGACAGAGTCAGCAAGGAACCGGACGATGGAGACCATTAGTGTTTTGATGTCGGAACGAAAGTCGCCGGAGGAAGGAAGACCGTCGCCGGATTCATAGACGTCGGCGTTAAGAGGAACAGTCACTTTGACTTGCCGACCAAGACCAGCTTTCACCAAAGCTGCTTGAACGTTCCGCAACGCCGGGTATGTTGAATGGACGAATATGTCCTTGTATGTCTTTAAGAATGGCTCGTTCCCCACGGCTACATGTCTGATCATATTAATAGAAATTTAAGTATGTATTATGAGATTGGTTTCTTGAACTACAAATGCAATTTAACCTTATGTCAGTTCCATATTTAGAGATGTACTGAGAGACGTTTTGTTGCACCCAGCGCTCTGCGGCGGTAACGGTGGATGCCATAGTTGCCAAGAGGTCGTTGGGGATACCAACCATGACTTGAATACCGGATTTACCAAGGGCTCTAAGTGCACCAGGGTCAGCTTCAAATAGCTTGACCTTGTTGAACCCATTGTCTCTGAGGAGCTTCACCACTATGTTTGGTGGTTTAGGATGGCTAGCTTGTGTCCCCCAGTTACATGACAAGGCGTCAACATACGTCAATGTGTTGTGAAGTAACAATATGGATAGGCAGAAGAAGTATGTATCATGACGAACCATCTCTTTGTAATTGTGAGATTTGGGTTGGATGGTTGTTTTGTAGTATGATTTTTTGTTTAGTATGTGTGTGTTATATATACAAATATAGACAGAGATAAAAGATGTAGGACTTTGGGGAAGATGAGTATATGGAAGAAAAAGGAGAAAGGAAAGGTATTTTGTTATGGTGGTTTAATAAGGAACCTGATTCCATTTGAGATAAACTTCAATATAAGCCATCCAAGTAAGGGCTTCTACTTCAACATTTTATGTATTTTGTAACAAAAACAAACGTATAAAATAATTGCACATGGCATAGTGATTCAAATGTAGATGTGTAGCTAGATTATATGAGAGAGATGAATAAAAAGGGAGGGGGAAAGAAGAAAAGAATGGAGTGTATTAGATGGAGACCATGTGTTACAGAATGTTAGAAGAAAATTTACAAGCTTTCTTTAACATATTACAATATTGTCAACCGCATAACCCAAATACTCAAATTATATAATTGCATGTCCTACTCCTACCTAACCTTTGGATTTCTCAAATTCTATAGACTATAGCATGGTAAACATTTTCAACTTCGAATAGACGGACTTCACAGCCTTCCAGCTCATGAAACGACTGTGCTTCATTGGACCGTGTTTCAGGTGGTTCTCAAGAATGTGAAATTACTGTGGAACTTCAATGTGAATCAATCAACTTGAACTAGAGATGGTATGGTTCTCAAGAATGTGAAATTACTATGAAAATGTTGGATTAGTCATTCTTCGGTTTTTCTTGTCCCGTTCAGTTGTGGGGTTAAATCAATAAAATGTTGGCAAGCTACTTAAGCATTGATTAACCGAAGGTTCTTACCGTAATTTAAGAACCGGTTCTTAATTTTACAAAGAAAAAAATTAAGAATCGGTTCTTAAATGTCTTATTTAAGAACCAATTCTTAATTTTTTTTCTTTGTAAAATTAAGAACTAGTTCTTAAATTACGCTAAGAACCTCACTCTAAAAACTCTGAGTTAATTATGCTCTAATTAGGTTAAGTAGAATGACATAAGAATAGCAAAATGTTACCATTAAGTTTTGTATGAACATTTTATGAACCCATACTTACCAAATTAATTAAAAGTCACCAAAGTCAGAGATTTGCTAATACACAAAGAAGTTTATTTTTTTGATATTATTATTATCATATTTCCTATTCTATTTTCAATTTACAAAATTGACCAACATAATTTCAGTTGATCAATCCGATTCTCCGCCTAAAAATCAAATAAAATTTGAAAAATAAAAACAAAGTCAACCGACAAGATCGTCTCCAAAGAGGTAGAGAAGCCGCTCAACGGCCCAGCTAGGTTCGTTCTTGTCCCCAAACGACGACGTACTAGCAGCAAGAAGCGGAGTTCTACAGAGAGGACACGTACGGTGGTTATCTTCCTCTCCCTCGTTACCATCTCCACCGCAGCACTCATAGTCCAGCCACCTATCGATACACTCACGATGGAACACGTGGCTACAGTTTCTTAGCTCCCTGACCTCATCTCCGTCTTCAAGATCACCAAGACACACCGCGCACGTGTCGCTGATCAGTTCAGGAGACCGCTCAGCAGCGTCATGGAAGGTTGTCACGGAGAGGCTCTCTTTGATGGTCTGTGAGGAAATGGAAGGAGCAGAGGAGGAGGATCTTGATTTGGAACGGTAACGTGAGACCCAAGAAAAGATCCATCTCAAGAGGGTGATGAAAACAGCTGTTTGGTAGAGAAGTTGAGTGGCGATGAGACCAGAGTCTTGGATGAAGAAGCTCATTGTTTCTTAATTAATTTCTTGCTTAGTGAGAAAGAGAGAAGGGGAAGGGGAAGGAAGAGTGAAGGATGAGATGCGTTTTTAATAGTGACGAATAAAGTTGTTTTGCTTCCTTTATTATTATGTTAGTGGTGGGTGGCAGTGCCTTTCTTGATTTTGATGGTAGATGATGACCATGTGATGACCAAGAAAGAGATAAATACAGTAGTTATTTCATAATCTATGCTTAAAAAGATAATTATAATATGATTACTTGATAGTAAATGGCATCATTTCTGGCTTTTGACCCATAGGCAGGGACAATATTCTATAAAAAAACCTTACGTGTTTATTGACCGGCGGCTAGTATCTTAACTTATATTTAATACTTACGCTTATGCAATATCTTTTTCTAGTGAATTTGATCGACTTAAATAAAGAATCCTCCATAAAAATTAGTAGATTCATTCAGTCTTTTATCTTATCCAATCAGAACGCAAACCTGATCCGAGTTTCAAACACATATAAAATAGAGAAATTCTCTTAGATAATTCATTTTAGTTTGTTATTCACAAAAATAGTTCTTAAAGAAGAAAATGATCAAAATAAGTTTTTTTATAGATTAAATTTTTTATTTATATGTATTTATACCCCTAGGGTTAACTAATTTACACTTTAGAGTTTAGAGTTAAGGGGTGGGTTTGGGGATAGGGTTTCAAATTTCAAAAAATAAATAAAAAATTGATTTTTTTTTTAAATTCAATTTTGGTCATTTTATTTTTTTAGAGCTATTTTTGTGATAAAAACTTTAAAAATGTTATTTAAGAAAATTGCCTTATAAAATATTTCTGAAGACGAGCTTATGAATAATTTACAACACAGTGCATCCACTGTAAAAGATTTGACCTATTACTGGAAATCTTGGATGGAATTATGGATCCTATTTATTTTGTCCATCCCTGACTCGAAGTATAAGAAATATCAAATATTTTTGAATATGAGCAATTTCCAAAATAACACTTTAAAAAGTTTATCCCAAAATATCATTCAATGTTAATTTTTTAAAAAAAATATCACTCACTTATGAGAAAAAAACTAAATTATTCAAACTTCTAAACTTTAATCTCATCTTCACCCATTAGTTCTAATCTTTAAAATTTAATCACTAAAATAAATCCAAATATGAAATAGTCCATTTGTTTCATAGTATATGTAGTTTTAACCTAAGTTGTATGTAAATTCCATTCAAGATTTGTTCCTATTTTGTAAACGTTTTGGAATCATAAGCTCTTGGAAACTTGAAGAAACGAATAGGAATCAAGTTTCTTGAAATTTCATCTTGAAAACACGATAGAAACTTGCGCGTCAATTTTATAAACCCGTGATTCTGATTTGGAAATGCGAAAGAATAACTATTTATCATTTGATGTTAATGATTACATATTTATTTGAAAAATTCCTTTAGATAGTTCATTTTAGTTTGTTTGTCACAAAAATAGTTTTTTTTTTTAAAATGACCAAAATATTTTTTTTAGAAGCTAAAAAATGCATTTATATGCATTTATACCCTTAGGGTTAACTAATTTGGACTTTAGGGTTTAGAGTTAATGGGTGGGTTTGGGGTTAGGGTTTCAAATTTCAAAAAAAAAAAAAATCAAATTTTTTTTTTAAAAAAGTCTATTTTGGTCATTTTATTTTTTAGAGCTATTTTTGTGACAAAAACTTAAAAAAGATTATTTAAGAGAATTGCAGTTTATAATAATGATTACTTGTTAATTATATTTTAATATCATCTTTTAATATTTTGTTGTCATTTCCATATAATTGATTTAACTTGGAATGAAGCTCACTCACTCTATTGTTTTATTGAAGGATATAACATGTTTTTGGTTTATATTTTTTTAATAAAAGATATAAAATGTAAAAAAGACATTTTTGATACTTGATTTTCTCTTTTATTTAAAGAAAAAAAGATATAATGTCAACTGAAATTACTCGATCAATCATCTACTCGGTCATATGCAAATCAATCATTCAACTATCAAAGTGATTGATGATTAAGTTTTATATTGTTGAATCAATATTATTACCAATTTTCTATTAAATCGTTCCACTTTTTAGTGTCTTTTAAATCGAGATCTATTCAAATAATTGATATTTCTGCGATTCGAATCATTTATAAAGCTACATATTTTTCTGGTAAGACAATTTATATACAAAAAGGTGACGCTATAAACAGAGGTCGCGATTATAAGGTCCCATGTTATGATCTGCTCTCCTTTATAACGTGATTTGGTCGGTGGGCCAAACTTTACAACGCCATACCACTACAACGTTGTAGTTTTAGGTGATGACTGATACCTAAACAACTTTACAAATGTATAATAAAATCATTTCGAGGTTTGTTGTTGTATCCATATAACTTCAACTGATTTCGTATTATGCTGTTCTTTCCTACGAACCATATTTTTACTTCTACAACAAGAAGACTATGGAATATGAAACAAGTTCCAATATCAATGATCAATATGGTAGAATATTGATAAGGTTGCAAGAAAACTAAATTATCTAACATACATGATTTAATACTCTGACCCAAACAGATACAAATAATTCAAACTGTATCGGATGCATGCGACTCCTTACATTTCGTCAAAACCTCTGAAACCAAAGTCAAAACCATATTCGAAAAAGAACCAAACAAAAGAGATAAGTCTAAGGTGCAAAACATTAAACATATAAATCTGTTTTCTGGTCCAAATCGAAAACACAATCTACTGCATTGAACATCGCCACTGGGGAGGGAGGGTGTGATCGTGCAAATGTCATCACATCCTGTCTTCTCTCCTCCTAGGAGCACATGTGATGATCTCATCCACTCGCAGTATCATCTCAGCTGCTTCTGTTGCAGAAAGCAGAACCGCTTGCTTCACTTTGAATGCTTCATAGATTCCTCTCTCTTCCATGTCTCCTACCTGTAAAAAGGATCAACGTTCATCATCACATTTCAAGATATCCAATCCTAGATTTTGTATATTAAAGTTTACTTACAGCTCCAGAGATGACATCGATCCCGGCGTTACACCCTTCGTTGTGGTGCTCCGCACGAAGCTGAGCGACCAATTCGGCACTGTCTAAACCAGCATTGTCGGCGATTGTCGTCGGTATAGCCACAAGAGCCCGTGAGAAAGCTTCAATAGCATGAGATTTTTTGCCAGCAGTTTTCCTTGCAAGCTCATCTACTTCCTTTGCCATCACCATCTCTGGCCATCCACCTCCGAGCAACACCCTACTGTCATTCACTGTTTGGGAGAGTACACATAAGGCATCATGTAGTGATCTTTCAGCCTCGTCTAGAACATGGTGACTGCAAGAACAAAGTAACCACACAAAAATTGTCATTAAGTAAGCTTAGTCAATATAAAGTCTTTTTAAGTAATGGGAGCGAAAAATGGATACCTAGCACCACGTAGGACGATTGAACAAGCCTGGCCCATCGCAACACCAGAGAAATGGATCAACTTGTCTTCACCAATCATGATTTCTTCGATGAGCTTACAATGGCCAAGCTTGACAGACTCTGGGTTGTCAAAGGTTGAAGCGATCTCACCGCCTGTAACCAATCCAAGACGCTCTATTCCCTCAAAATCGGCATGCTCAATAGCAAGTACACCAGCATCTGCAAAGAGTTCCTCGGGGAAATTGTAGATCAACTGCCTGTTAACAAAGCAGTTGATACCGTGGGCCAGGATCTTGTTCACCTTGTCTTTCATCTTTTCCTTTTCAGCCCCTTCGATCTCAGCAACCTTGGTCATAGAATCCACACGTACACGTGCACCATAAATTTTCACTTTATCAGTATCCATTGCTGTATTTGCTACCAAGATCTTTGCGTTCTCTATGCGCTTTGGCTGCCCAATTCCAATCTTCTTGTCAAGAATAAATCTGAAGGTATAATAATAAGTTGAGATGTCAGAAGACAAAATTACTGGATGCACAAAAGGAGGAACTTAACATAACAAGATGACATGATGCCTATCATCATTCTAAAGCAAGTATATACTGAAAATTAAGGTGCACAAGATCTGTGAAAGAAAAGAACATAAACACCATGAACAAATGAATACTAAATAGAGATCAATAGTTCACAGAAACAGACTCTTAACAGGTGTCAAAAAGGCATAAGTGGTTTCTTACCCTTCATCCAAAAATGAATCCCTCAGAGACCCTCCAGGTTTTTTGATGATCTGAATAGCTTCCAAGTTTGTGCTTCCCTATTTGAACGACACCACCAGAATATCAGAGACACATCATATTAACAACACCATGCGTCGCCATGAAAGAAATGTATACAAAAATGAGAGCAGCCTATTTGCATGGCATTTGTCAAAGAATCTTGTTGCATCAAGTACCACATGAAAATTCCAAAGAAATTGTGTAGAAAGGCACACATAGCTAACAGAGTTTCAAAAGGAGGGAGAGATGGAACCTTTAGCCTGAACACAGCATCCACAGCCATTTCTGCAAAGTGTTCCTTGTCTTGCGAGAGAATTTTGGAGCATAACGTAGTCATCGCAATCTTCATCAAATCTGATCTAAACTTCTCTGCAAAGTCACAAAACACAATACTATAAATAACAGTGTGAATCCCAAACATAAAATAAAAACACTGCTAGAACGCAAAATAGAAGAAATCACACGAACAAGAAAACGGCAACTTCTATAATGACTTACCTGCATTCTCCTTATTGTCCATTACTCTTTTCAGTAGAGCATCACGAGCACATTCTGCAGCCATTCTGTATCCTAACAAACCAAAGAGTCAAAAACCAAAATTCAGACACCACAGCCAAAACAGAAAGAAGCTGATACAGCGTAACTAAGAAGCTTACCTGCTATAATCGTCATGGGGTGAATCTTAGAAGTAACAAGCTTTTCAGCTTCCCTAAGAAGCTCCCCAGCCAAGACAACAACAGAAGTAGTCCCATCACCAACCTCATCATCTTGAACTTTCGAGATGTCTAAAGAACAACAATAAGTGAGAAAAACAGCAAAAAAAAAAAGAAGCACAAATTAAAAAAAAATGTTGCAGGAGTATGTATTACCAACAAGAACTTTAGCTGCAGGGTTGTCAATGTGAAGTGACTTGAGAATAGTAGCACCATCGTTAGTCACAGTAACAGAATGACCTCTACCAGTAGATTGCAAGATCTTATCCTACACAACAAATAAGATTCAGCAACAAATTTGAAGTTTACATAAGAGTTCTTGGAGATTGGAAGTGTACCATTCCCTTGGGTCCTAAGGTAGACTTGACGAGATCAGCAACAGCCATTGCACCGATAAACGATGCCTAAACGATTTTTCAAAAAAAAAAAAAAAATCAAATCAGTGAATCTGTAAAACCCTAAATCCTTGAGGAAAGGATTGAAAGAGAAGAAGCTCACCATCCTCGCGCGTTCTCCTTTCTCTTCATTAGCGTCATCTTTGAAGATCTTATCGATCTATACATACGAAATAGCTAAAGTTAGTTAACTGGAAAGTAAAAGAAATGAAAGTGACGACGGAGGAGCTTACCGGCATTGATAAGATCAGAAGAGGAAGGAGGGAGTCTCAAGTGCCGGAGATCTTCCAAGTTCGATCCGTGATTAATAGTGATGATGAGAAGTTCGAACGGGGAGAAAGACGAGAGTAAACCCAGTGTTGAGTAGAAATGGAGGAGAGAGAAACAATAGATACTCAGAACCCTAAAGAAAGTAAGAAGACAAAACTACCCTCTTTAAGAAACTGATTACTAACAATATGAGACTAAGCCCAATAATAGTTTTTGGGCCTAATGGGTCATATATATCAACCACATTAGGGAAAGTGGCAAACGTACAAAACGGCGCCGTATGGAATTTGCGCACGTTGTGAATTACGATGTCCTTTATTTGTCTGAGTAACGTCGAAGTCAGACAAAAAATATTCGCCTCGTGTCTGAATAATTGAAGGTTTTGATTCTGAAGAAGATAATCTTTGAGGCGGGCTCCCAGTCAGAACGAGGTTCACGCGAAACTGACCATGGTTAAGGTGGAAGATGAGCCACGCGCTTCCGTTGAAGGTGGATGCGGTAATACTCTGGGGTGTGGTGTCGTCGACGGTGACGGCGGCGAGGAGCATCAACGGGTTGAGATCTCCGGTGACGCCGCCGAGCACGGGGCCATCGCCGGATCTGTTGCCGGAGAAGATGGATTTCCAGATGAAAAACAGGTTCACGAAGCTAGGTATGAGTTGTACTTGAAAAAAATCTGTTGATTTCGAATCTTCTGGTCTATTCTTCCTTTGAATTGAACTTATTCTAGTTCTGGAAAATTGGAAATCGATAAAATTTGATGGATTAGCCTATCCATTTGTTTACATTTGGATATTATATAAATAGAAGGATTTTACTTGCTATATAGGGAAAGTCATAAATCAATCAATGTTGTGTTTCAAGTTTCTTCATGCATACATGAATTTTCGAGCAAATGTGTATATGAATGGTATAGACTCTAAAATGGCATTCATTTTATAATCTTCTCTTGCATATACATACGCTGCCTAGTGTCATCTTTAGTAAGAGTTTGTTCCCTAGCTATTTGATTTGTTCTTAGTGTTGCATCAAGTGTCCATCTTTTTAGTGAAGTACCAATTTTTTATGGCTTTGAAGGTCCACGGAAGTCCCTTCCTCTGATGAACCAGCAGATTCTTCAACCATCCTTCCAAATCAACTTACTATCTTCTTTGGTGGGAAAGTTCGTGTCTTCGATGGAATCCCAGCAGAAAAGGTTGATCCACTAGACCACATTCTTCTTGATGTTTTATTTGTAAAGCTCAGATTTTCTCTTCTCATCACTGTGACTTGTTTCTTACACAGATTCAAGAAATCATCCGTATTGCTGCTGCTTCTGATGCTAAATCCATTGAGACAAAGAACTCCACGAACGTCAGTCCTGTCCTTTCTCCAGCACTGAACAGAGCTCCTTCTTTCTCTAGCACCTCTACTGCAGCTTCACCAGCTACACAGTCATTCCCAGTTACGTTTTGCAGATCTGCTGCTGGTAAGTATTCGGTTATGGTTACAGTGATCTTTGAACATTGAAAATGGATTGTTCATTAGTTATGTTTTGACGATTCAGATCTCCCAATTGCGAGGAGGCATTCGCTTCAAAGATTCCTTGAGAAGAGACGGGACAGGTATACATCCTTTTTCTATTTTCAAAAAGTTGCTTATAGACCTGAGAGGGACTTGTGAAGGCAGGTTTTGATCATAGATTTTACCTTGAGATTGCATCTAACAGCAACATTCACATTCTTTATATGCAGACTGGTCAACAGAAATCCTTACCCTGCTTCAGACATCAAGAAGACAGATGTCCCAACAGACAATGCCTCTATTAAGGAAGAGTATCCGATTGCTTAGCAGAAGATCAACCTTCAAAGCTACAATAAGTGTACCACAAACATATCATTCCAACTAAGTGAAACGTTATGATAATGTATCATATGTGCTCCTGCGTGTGTAGTGTAGTATGATTGTTTGCATGGCCCGGCATGTTTATCATTTTACATTTTCTCCGAGGATGAAGACAAGTGTATTATTTATCTACTGAAGGAAAAACAGTGTCCTAGAGTTTTATATCTTAACTATTATTTATCTCTTTCAGATACAATGTGTGTAAGATTAACGAGGTCTGTGGTATTGCTATAATAAGCTTTTCATACACCGAGTCTGTTATTGTTATAATAATAAAATCTAAACATGCATTCTCTGTGCCTTTCCGCTTTTCTTCAGCCTCTTTTTAGGTTTCATATTTTCTGATCATCTTGTTGGTAATTCATGGCGGCATATAGGGCAGGAGTTATATAAGCTCGTTCTGCCCCACCAACTTGATTGTTATGAGCTCTTGGTTCTTCCTTACTCGTAAGCTATATAATAAGAGTGCTACTAACTAAAACTATGAATAAAGATTGTGTTTTTGGTTTTTACCAGACAGGGTTTTAAGCAAGTAGGATGAAATGTGCTCCTTACTTCTTTTTAAGTGTCTCCTCGTTGAATACAACCACTGGAAGTTTCACAACAACTTCTCTACTGGCCGGTGGGGCTCTTGGCGTCCACCATTTTCTAGTATCTGAACACTCATGTTACAGACTGGTAGATATATTGGAACAAAAATTGTTTTCATCTTCATCTATAGGGGAAGAATGGAAGGATCTCGTTCCATAAGCAATGTGTGATCATAAAACAACTGATGTACTTGCATAAAGTTGGCAGTTTCCCCAAGAACGTTTTCTACATGTGCACTGGAGGCGATTCACCATCAACAACATGAGATTCTGCTGTACAAGCCACTTGAGGCTGTGGCGGCTCGCGTTCAACCATGAGATGTCCCTCGAATAGATAGCTTTGTGAGTCCTCAGTTGGCTGATTATCTACCTCCGTTTACTGCTGTTTCGCTTGAGCAATGCAAGATTTTTTTGTTCTAATCAGAAACACTTTTAAGGAACACAACGTGAACAGAACATGAATAAGCTTTGCATGAGCAAGAGCATTGACTTTAAAAAGCAAGAGCATTGACTGAAAGACCTCCATGGATCTAACAAAGTAGAAGGTTTTGATCATATTTGATGTGAAATCTTAGTCTCCAGATTATTGCTCATATTCAGAAACAATAACAAAACAAAAAAACAAGACAAGTATTTCAACTGCATAACAAGCTCTGTAGTTTCCCAAAACAAAAGACCACTCATTTCACCGTCCAGTTTCTCAAGTCTTTCTGCGACCAACACGAGCAACAAAACCAGCTTTGATCTGCGCCACAGACCGTCCAGATCCACACTGCAAAACAAGTTTCGTTCCATCATATTTTTGCAAACAGAAACACAGAAAGTTAAAAAATAACTTGATGAAGCAGTGTACGCAACTTTACTAACATCAACGCCAATCACATGTTACATGACTCTTCAATTACATGAGAGAAATACGGTTCACTACTATATAAGTATGCCTAAGAGAAGTTCTTTCGGTAGATCATTAAAAGACTCCAGACTTAAACAATGTGTGTGTCTGTGTGGGATGGGATGGGGTGGTGTCATGTCTAACAGTTATGAAGAGAACTAATAGGCGACAGGTTTTTGCTATGTGATAAGTATAAGGGTATGACAACGACATAAAAAAGCTTCCCTAAGTTTTTCATTTCCGAAAACCGAGATTGTATTTACTGACTAAATAGATAAAAGTTGTACCTTTTCGCATCTGAGAAAGAAGAGACGATTCTCCTTTGAGAGAATTGTGTCCGGGCTCTTGCAACCAAGGCAAATGACGTACTCAGCTGCCAATGACACAAGCAAGCAAGGAATCACATTAACAACTCCACAAATTGGTATTCGTTTATGGCAATACGAATTACAAGACTAAAGAGAAAGTTACTTACTGACATAACGACGCAATATCCCTTCAAAATTCTTGGGTGCAAATCTTCCCTTGACAACCAACCTTTGCTGCCCATCAAGCGAACCACTGGTTCCCAGCTCAGCAAGCAGGAAATTCATCACATGATCCGGTTGACGATGCATCCTGAAATATTTAATTAAAAAATGCCATACAGTCATCAAAATCACTAGGTATTATTAGTACTTATGTTGCTAATCGAACAAGTTTGAAGAGGAAGATAAGAGAGGTCCGTTCATACGTCTTGCAAAGGTCCATAAAGTTGACAAACACTGTCTTCTTTGTCCCTTCACGAAGAACTTGAGGAGGCCTCATAACTGTACGACGCCTATCTCCAGCAAGCTCCGGATTGTTCTCACGGAGAATGTTAAAGACTCTACCAAGAAGCTGCAAACATGGACCCCATATTTTTGAGAATGATGCATTACCACGGAGAGAGTTCACAACCATCGTCAAACAACTACGGTTTAATGGAAATAACCATCTAAAGATATACTGACCTCGTCGTATATGTAATCCCTATCACTTCCCTCCCAGGGATAACGCTGCTGCTGCTGCTGCAAATCAATTCCTTCCGCCTCTTCCTCGTCATTAGCAAGCTCTGAATATATCCCCAGTGAGCTTTAAATTACTGTCGCTAGAAACAGTTATTTACCAAAAGAAAAGGAATCTAAAAATACCCTCCAAATCTTCTGCAGCATCAACACTTTCTTCATTCAATGAGCTTGACTCAACCTGACCATCAAACAAAAAAGAACGTGAGGCAAATGATTATCAAAAACACAAGTTCAAAGAATAGAAAAAAGACACAAAACACTGACAGTCTTCTTCTTCTTTTTCTTCTTGGTTCCAAAAGATGGACCATCAAGGCCATCATTAGCTACAGGAAGATAAACAAAAAAAAAAAATCAGAGAAAGCAACGGATAAAGAGAAACAAATTTGTTTAACAGTACATAGACTCTTGAGCATACCAGGCAATGGATCAGATGTCTCCCCCTGTGTCTCAGTTGAGTCCTCGATAGGATCCTGAAGGACAACTTTCTTCTTCTTCTTCTTCTTGGTTGGATCAAAGGGTGCGAGCTAAGGATAACCAAACAATTAAAACCAAAATCAAGATTTATCAAACAAAACTTAAAGATATGAAAGGAAGTAACTTACTTCTTGCTCGTCCTTCACTTCCTTCATCTCATTGTTTTCATCAGCCATGATTGCTACTGAGAAGAGGAAAAAAACAAAGATAATAATAAGCACTCTGAAACCAAAAAACTACAACAGTAATAGCAGATTCGATAACGTAAAATCACAGACGCCACCGAGATTAGGGCTTCTACAACAGAGCGATAATCGCAACGATAACGAAGTTAAGATTCCATCACCGAGATAAAAAGATTTCGACTTCCAATAAGAATCAATGCGATTGAATCATACCCCTTATAAATCTAGGTTAAGGCTTCAAAATACAAGAATTAGATTTTTCAATCTCTTTACTCAACTGCTTCGAACGAGATTTGCTTTGAGAAGAAGAAACGAAATGGAAAAGGAATCAACGAAACTCACCTGAAATTAACTTTTTTGAGGGGGAGAAGGGTTGATTTGGGGATGAATCAATCTGAGAGAGAGAGCAAGCGGCGCAGACGAGTGAAAGACAGTCGGATAATGGTTAAGGGCTTCCGCGTTTAATAGAAGAGAAACTCTGTCTAAGTCAGAGGCTTTGGAGGTTATGTAATTTGATAGTATTAGCAATTTGTATTAATATCATATTTAATAATTTTGATATATATGTTGTTCAATATAGCGTTTATAAATTTGTATATGTTAAAAGACAATTTTCCTCAATAACCCCTTTTAATTTTGTCTCTAAAATAATCCTTCAAACTAAAAAATAATTATTAATAGATCAAAAGTCTACCAAACATTTCTTTTAATTTTGATATATATGTGGTATTTTTACACGAGAGAAAACTCTTATTTATAATAAGTTATGAATCGTTACATTTCAATCGATTTATCAATAATTTATAAAGAACAATTCAATTTTATTTATAATTTTTATATTGAGATTTGAGGTGGTTGTGTTCTTGTTCTTTGGATAATACACTGGAGCTTATTTTGTTGTTTGAATTAAACAGAGAGAACATAACTATAGTTACAAAAAAAAAAATTATGAAACCTCATTTACAAATAATTTTGGCTTACCAAAAAATATGAGTTCCTGACTTTACTTTTTACTCCCTCCGTTTCGTAAAGAGTGTCGTTTTAGAGAAAATTTTTCGTTACAAAATAAATATCGTTTTAAGATTTCAACGCATAATTTATTGATTTTATTTTCTAGTTTAATTTTCTATTGGTTGAAATATGATTATGTATATGGGTAATGATGTTTTTTATAAAAAATATGCAAAATTAAATATTTTCTTAATCTGTGTGCAAAAAGCTAAAACGACATTTATTATGAAACAGGGAGAGTGGTAAGTAATTATGAACTTTTGATATTCCTATTTATTTATGATAAAGGAATCTAATCTATAATGAGTAATTCTTGGGTTCACCCCCTAGGTGAACCTATAGGTTCACCCCCTAGATGAACATATAGGTTCACCCCCTAGATGAACATATAGATTCACCATTTAAATAATAACCAATAAAAAATGTCACGTCATATTATGTTTTTAAAAAATATTAATTGCTAAAAAAATATCAATTGCTAAATATTAGTTTTATTTCTAAACTCTAAATTTTATAGCTCAAATTCTAAAAGCTAAATTCTAAACCCTAAAGTTAACAACACTAAACCCTAAAAACTAAACCTTAAACCCTAAATCATAGAGGGTGAACCCAAGGGTTTAGGATTAACCAAAGGGTTTAGGATTAACCCAAGGGTTTAGGATTAACTTTAGGGTTTAGGATTAATCTTAGAGTTTAGGATCAACCCAAGGGTTTAGGATTAACCCTAGGGTTTAAGGTTTAAAATTTAGGGTTTAGGATTTAATGTTTAGATTTGAACTATAAGGTTTAATGTTTAGAATTTTGAGCTATAAAACTAAAGGTTTAGAGTTTTACGATAACAATCTTTTTTAACAATAATATTATTTTCTATTTATTTTTATATTATTTTTTATAAATAAAAATATGACGTGTCACATTTTTATTGGTTATCTTTTAAGAGGTGAACCTATAAGTTCACTCTAGGGGTGACCCCAAGAATAAATCATCTATAATATGTTGATAATTTTAACCTTTAATTCTATATTATGATTTTTAAGAAATAGTATTTCCTAGCAAATTTATCTTTTAATATTTTATCACATAACTTTAACTTCTAACACAACACAAAATAATATATATACATCGCTGAATTAAAATTAATAAAATTACATTATTACTTGCAGCAGATATACGAAAAATCTTAAGCTTATATAAATCACCACTATATATTACTTTCTCAATAGCATACTATATATTACTTTTCTACCAAAGATAATAGATTTCTGAAATTAATAACCCGATCCAGGCTAAATCTGATACAAGAGAGAGACCAAAATGGTGAGCAAGCGTTAGAAAGGAGGTTGGTCTTGTGTTGACTCCCCCCACATTCCTCCCTTTCCCTCCTAATTCATTTTAGGGTTCCTCTCAATTTTCATCTTCACCCCCTTACTCCTTTTATCTTCCTCTCTACGTTTTATTCATTCTCCCTTCAAAGTGAAATCACCTCCACGTTGATTGCAGAAAGCTCAATAAAAAAACCATTAATGGGTTTTCTATTCACACCCAGATTCTAACCTACAATTCGGTAAATCTGCTCCAAAAAACCCTAATTTTCTCGAATTTTGGTGGCTAAGCGCCTTGAAGTCTGCTCAAAGTGGATGCAATGTCGGATGACATGGTGATGCATTTCTCCTCCAATTCTTCTAATCAGTCCGATCACTCTCTTCCCGATAAAATCGCTAAGCTCGAGGCTCGCTTAACCGGCAAAACCGCCTCCTCGGCGAAACCACAGCCTCAACAGCAGCAGCAGCTCTCCGTCTGGTCATCTGCTTCCGCCTCTGTCAAAGTCGTGGCTTCTGCACCGGCGGGATCCTCGGAGGTCTCTATCAGTGATTCCGACGACGAGGTAGCTTTCCGGATGTTTGTTTTTCTTTGTAAAGAATAACACTCAGATTTGGTGCTTCTTGTGCTAAGGTTCCTTATCCTCTTGCCATGTCTCAGAACACAGGAGATTTCCTCATCCGAGCTAATACCAAGAAGCGCCAGAAAGTTCAAGACTTTAACAACTCCAGTGCTGTTGTTGATCATCCTGAGGTAGTCATTTTCAGTTTAAAGATTGATCTTTTCGTCCCTTGTCTGGTTCATAGTTTTATTTATGTCGATTTGGTGTATGTTATATAAGGTTATGTGATATTGAACCACCTTAATATGATGCAAGTTTTGTGTTCTTGTATTTCCTTTTGATGAGTTATAATGTTGAATTGAAGCCCCAAGAGGCAGCATACGATGGAAGGAAAAATGATGCTGAGACCAAGACGGTCCTTGATGGAAGTAAGAAGAAACAAGGTCGAGGTCGAGGTTCATCGACAGGTAGAGGGCGTGGTTCTAAAACTAACAGTGATGTGACAAAATCTCAGTCCTTGGCTGCACCGGTATCAGCTGCGAGGTGTCAACTGGATGTCTCTGATCAAAAGGTTAGTGTTAATTACTTCATTTGATCTTACACGCAACCTCTCTTCTTATCATTGAGAATTTATATAGACTAGACTTAGTTTCATTGACAAAACGTGGACATGGGTTTAAGGTTCTTACTGAAAACCTTCTGTTGGCCTATGAGTAAAAGTTTAAGAAAATCTCCCACTTTGATGAAGATTTTTTTTTAATCTAGATATGCATTGATCTCGAGAACCAGATGCATTTTATGATGACAGTTCTGCATTTTTATTCTTCAGGATTCTGATGGACAACTCAGGAATGGTGTATGCTCTGTCCAGGATGTAAGTTTTCTCCCATTGTTTCTTTTATTCTGTAATATCTTCTGCCGAAGAGAATTTAGTTATCGTTTCATTATCTACGACATATCTGCATCATATAAGTTTGGTAGAATAACTGAACGTGACTGTTATATATTATTATCCTGATCAATGGAAACATACTGTTATATCTTTCTTTACTGACAATTATTTTCCTTGTTTATAAACAGGAGGATGTGTCGTCTTTACGTGCAAAAATAACTGTGCTGGAGGAGGAATTGTGTAAATCTCGACAAGATTCTTCTGAGTATCAGAATCTTTTACGCAAGCTTGAGAATGTATTGTGTGAATGCCTTTTCGATTTGGCCAATTATGTTTATGCTAATTTTTGCCTTTATATATTGCCTGCTAATCTTAAGCATGATCTATGCAGGAGGCAAAAGAGTTAAAAGATCAGGAACAACAAGGGAAGCAAAAGGTGGGCAAACTTTTCTTGTTTTTTGTGACCCAGCAAGGGTTATTAAGATGTCATATTATCTCTTGCTAAATGCTCCATATAGTATGGCAAGTTACTTATAGTTTTATCATTGAGTCTGGGAGAATCTTAAAATAAGTAAACATTTTTTCTCTACTAGAAGTATGGTGTGGTAGTTCTATCCTGAGAAAAGGTAAATCATTGACAATCTCCTGATTTCTTAGAATGCTCGCTAAAATTAATGCTACCGCTGCTACTAGAGAACTGAAATATTTATTGACAATTGTGTGTGTGTCACATCTATACTCCATGTGCCGTGAGTTCTTTTCGTAAAGCATGTATTAGTATTTATCTAAGTAGAAACAAGGGGCAGCCAATCTATTGAAGATAAAAGTCGAAATTTAGGTACTTGAATTTGGAATCGATATATAATGGCTATGACCAACATTTTGGCCGTCTAGTGACTCATGGTTAAATGAGTTATTGAAATGAACTAGGTATATTTATGTAGCTTTTGCACATTCTTGGTGAAGAAACTGACAATTTTCTTTCGCTACTTCTCTGTAATTTCATGATAACTCTTACATACTAATGCAAAACATGCGGGACAACCTTTCTTTTTCCTGATGCAGACAACTAAAGTAATATCTGACCTTCTCATATCTGTTTCCAAGTCTGAGAGACAAGAAGCCAGAACAAAAGTCAAACATGATTCTTTGCGATTAGGCAGCGTTGGTGTACTCAGGTCTGCATATAGTATTCATATGAGTTCTGTTGGTCTTCGTATATATTTCTTTAAATTTGTGATAATACACAAGTATTGAGAATATATTTGACTGGAAAGTATAATAAACATGAATAGTAGGGTTACGAGGTTATTTTTTAATTTGTGATTAGAAGTTCATTCTACCAGCTGTGTGACTATTCTGATGTGATTATTTCAGAACGGGAACTATCATAGCTGAGACGTGGGAGGACGGACAAATGTTGAAAGATCTGAATGCTCAACTTGTAAGCTAAGCTGTGTAGAGAGATTATTTTATCAAACAATATCAGTAATCCCTGCAGTGCTTGTTTTAATTTGTTTTATAAAATTTGCAACGAGAAGAGACAATTGCTGGAAACCAAGGAGGTTATCGAGAGACAGAGAAAGTTCCTTAAGAAACGACAGAATGGTGGTATGTGGGTTTCCCAGATCGTTCTTACCTTTGTCAGTTAATCTGCAATTATGTTAAGGACCCAAAGTTTTTCCATTTGCTTGTAGATAAGAGTGACGGAACTGATTCAGAATCAGGAGCACAGGAGGAAGATATCATCCCCGATGAGATTTACAAGTCTCGCCTTGCTAGTATTAAGCGAGTATGTTCCTCCTTAGCATCATCTCAATTTCTCATTTTCTCTAACGTTGATTGGTTTCTGATTTCTAATCATACATATATTTATTTTACCTTTCAGGAGGAGGAAGTAGTTTTGCGTGAGAGGGAGAGGTATGAACTGGAGAAGGGTCAGCTTATGAAAGAGATGAAGCGCATACGAGATGAAGATGGTTCTCGTTTCAATAATTTTCCAGTTTTGAATTGCCGATATGCTCTTCTAAATCTTCTTGGTAAAGGTGGATTTAGTGAAGTCTATAAGGTCAGAACACTAATAGATAACCACTTTCTCTTTACATGTGAGAAATATTTGCAGTAGTCTGATGTTACGGGTTTTGAGCAGGCATATGATTTGGTGAATCATAGATATGTTGCGTGCAAGCTTCATGGTTTAAATGCTCAGTGGAGTGAAGAAAAGAAGCAAAGTTACATCCGACATGCCATGAGGGAATATGATATCCATAAAGATCTTGTGCATCACCACATTGTCCGGCTTTGGGATAAATTTAGAATCGACCTGGATACATTCTGCACTGTTCTGGAATATTGTAGTGGTAAACCAGAATTCTCTGATCTCTTTGTAAATAAACGAAGGATTTTGTCTGTGGCGAGCAGTTCTTCATGCTTATGTTTTGAATTTCTGATTCAGGAAAAGACCTTGATGCGGTCTTAAAGTCAACACCTAATCTTCCTGAGAAAGAGGCAAGGATTATCATTGTACAAATAGTTCAAGGCCTTGTATATCTGAACAAAAGATCACAGAAGATAATCCACTATGATCTGAAGCCCGGGAATGTTCTGTTTGATGAGTTTGGAGTAGCAAAAGTTACTGATTTTGGTCTTAGCAAGATAGTGGAAGACAATGCTGGTACTCAAGGAATGGAGCTTACTTCACAGGGAGCTGGAACATACTGGTGAGCAATCTAGTTTTGAGTATACTTCTTCTAGTTCCTGACGCCGTAAGCTAACATGGTTGAAAATCCTGCATTTCAGGTACTTGCCTCCAGAATGTTTTGAGCTTAGCAGAACTCCCATGATCTCATCAAAGGTTAGCGATTGGTCAATGATGTTTTAACCAAAATGTGTAAAAAAAGGTTTTGGTACTAAGTTGTGTTCAAAATTCAGGTTGATGTATGGTCGGTTGGTGTTCTGTTTTACCAAATGCTATTTAGAAAGCGACCCTTTGGACATGACCAAAGCCAAGAACGGATTCTAAGAGAAGACACAATCATTAAAGCCAAAAAGGTTGAGTTCCCAGCAAAACCTTCCATCTCGAATGAAGCAAAGGTACTGGTCTTAAACCAGGCTTTAAGTAGAGTAGAACCAAATGGTCATAAAACTGTATATCAATGGTTACTGACAGTTGCATTTTTTTCTGCAGGATTTGATTCGAAGGTGTCTAACATATAACCAAGGAGATAGGCCTGATGTTCTAACACTGGCACAGGATCCATATCTTTCCTACACTAAGAAATAAGAGTGTGTAGTCTTCACAAACAAACCAGAGATACCAAAGGACCCGGTCCTAGAATCTTTTTTTTTTTTCTTATTGTATAGATTATAATGTTTTTGTTTGTTTATTTAAATCGTTTATCTCCCGGCCCCTTAAACCATATTAATTTCGGGTGAATTTATCCGTTAACTATGCAATATGTTCTTCATGTTTTAGAATAGAACTTAACTAAGTTATGAGACAAGGTGAGTGTGATCAACTGAACCAAAATAAATTGGGATGGAGACGATTGGAACTTATTAAACCGAAGTGTTAACCAAGACAAAACCGAAGATTGGTACCAACACTGAGACCATTGGCTCACAATCAATGACTCCAAAAGTCTACTTACTTATCCGCTCATACTACAACCGGAAGCTCACACTTGCTTCTTCATCACCTGCTTCTTCTTCGATGGCTTTATCCTTTGCTTCTTTAACTAACTTCTCCAAGATGCAGTCAGGGGTACGGTACAGTGGATCGATAACGCCACGAGTCTTGGTGAGATGCTGTGAAACCGCGAAAGAGCCTCCACCAAAACCAAAGCTCCAAGTGGGATCACCAATAATCATCGTGGAAGCCCCCAAAGTTATAAAAACAGCCGCTTCAATGCCTTGTCTTAGAGCTAACGCTGGCTTGGTCAAGCCTGGCGATGTGGGCAGGTCTTCCTCTTCTTCTGCTTCCTAAATCCATTTTTAATCTTAGCACAAAACTCAGACTAATCATAAAGTTCATAGTAAAACCATGTCTTCGTGGTAGTTAAGACGTCTAGAGTTTACGTTCTTGTGTAGCAGTTGTTTGATAATCAGTTTATGGATTTAATCACATTATTTCTTTTTTTATTATTATGGTTGCAGAATCGTGTCAAGAAAACCTAAGGACTTGTGGGCAGTTCGACTCTCCATTGGAACATATCTCTTAGATGGTAAATACTTCAAAGCTTTAGAGCTTGAAGAGTGAGCAAGTGGTCTGAGACAATGTCGTGTAAATTTCAGATTGATAAGCACAAATAACAAAACAGGCTGATACAAAAAAAAAACTGTTTATTTCGTTGCGTCCTTTAATATCTTTCTTTTTCTTTGCTCAACCACTAAAACTTATTGCCTCCGAACCAGACAAGTCTACAACTTGTTTGGTTTTGTGGTCAACCCGTAACCGAACGGGTACAACGGGTCGTAATACTTATCGCCAACGTTCATGGGCAACTGCTTCACCGACTTGAACCACGTCCTGGCCAACTTTCCAGTGAACCCATAATCACCAAAGAGAGCATCAGCCACTCCTTGACCTTCCGTTCCTGGAAGCCAAGCTGCCACAAGAGCATCTATCTTCGAGACATAAGGCTGCATCACCACAGGACGGCCAGAGACCACTACCACCACACACTTCACTGATCCACACACGTTCCCTATCGTGCTTGGACCCGGTTCACTTATCGTCAGGTTTGTGCTGTCCCCAAACATCTCAGCATATGGCGGCTCTCCCACGACTACAATGGCGTAGTCAAATTTACCAGACTTCACGAAATTTGCGTCAGGGTTTTCGTTGTAGACGACTTGTGTGGTCGGAGCAACTGTGTTCTTCACAGCTGCGAGGATCGTTGTACCTGTTGCATTGTTAAACCAAACTCAAGATCAATATACATCCAAGTTTTGTAACGTGAAGAGGGAAAAAGAAGTAAACATACCGACGGTGAGGTCGTTGCCGTTAAGGCCTTGCCATGTGATGGTCCAGCCACCACATTGGTATCCCAAGTTATCAGCGTGTCCTCCCGCCACAAGAATCTTTCCCGTCTTCTTAGGCAGTGGAAGCACCGGTTTATCACCCTTCTTCTTACCATTCTTGAGCAGCACTAAGGACTTCCTCACGGCTTCACGAGCTAGTTCCCTATGTTCCTGTAGAAATATTTTGTTCAGTTCCATACTGAATGATTTTTTATAACGATTACTAGGCTTGCGGGTTTGAACTGAACCAACCTCGCAGAACCGAATTTTTTGGTTCAATTCGGCAGTTTTTTAAAAAAACTTTGGTTTTCAGTTCAGTAATCAATTATTTTGATTTTCCAAAAAGGAAAAAATGTCAACCAAATTTCATACCGAACTAACTGATTAACCAAAATTTCAAACCGAATCTAAATTTAACCATAATTAACCAAATTTTTAACCGGAATATAATTGAAACCAAGAACTTTGGTTATTTTCGATAAAAAATGTAAAAACCGAACTACCCAAACCACAGGCCTAACAATTACTATGATGTGTAACAGATGATAAACTAAAACAACAGACCTTGCTACCAAGCTGGTTGGCAAAGGTGAGATCAGCCAATGGTTCCTCAAAGAGTCCCATTGTGAATTTAACCCTTAAGATTCTCTTCACAGCGTCATCAATCCTGCTCATTGGGATCAGCTTCTTCTTTATCTGACTGTTGATTTCATCTATGAACTCTGTGTAGTTGTATGGCACCATAATCTGCATCAGAGAGACACAAGCCAATCAAGTTAACTGTAGAACGCATACCAAACAACATGCAAGGTAGAATCACACTTCCTAGAACCAACCATGTCAATCCCAGCGCTGATTCCAGCGTAAAGAGAGGATGAATAGTTAAGATGCGGAGGATTCGTGATCCTATCAATCCCCTGCCAATCTGAGATGACAAAACCCTGCAAGGGAAACAGAAAGAAGAGCTTTTAGGACCAAAAAACATTACAGAAAGATCAAGTGCATCCATCACATGAATCATATTTCTTACTCTGAACTTCAACTTGTTCTTGAGGAAACCAGTGACGAGTTCCTTGTTAGCATGCATTCTCAAACCGTTCAAGGCAGAGTAAGACACCATAACCGTTGCAACACCCTTGTTTACAGCGTTGTAATATCCAGGCATGTGAATTCCGAACAGACCATTCTTGTCAATCACCGTGTTGTTCTCATCTATCCCTCTCACTGTACCTCCATCTCCAACAAAATGCTTAGCACAAGCTGCCACTTTTGATCTGTAACAGTCACAAACATTTTAGATAAATCAATGGAATCTGTGTTCATGTCACACACTAATGCATTAGTCAAACCAATATATTAATAGTTTTTATGAGAAATAAACTCATTTGATCTCCCCCAAGTGTGAAGGATATAAATAAGTGGGACAGTGACTGTATAGATGCTTCACACTGGTCCTACAGTGGCAGAAAATTCAAACTTGAGACTCTTTAAGAACATGTCTGAAGATACTAGAGATAAGAGTTGACACATAGCACATGGGTATAGCCAATCATTTATTGCCAGACAGGCTTTGCACTGGCAAAATTGAATAATCACCACATTGATTTCATCTCTTATCCAGAAAGCTTTCAATACTCTATGGACCACCACCAAGTTCTAAATGAAACCACGCGTGAGCAACTCAAATCATAACCAAATCTAGTCGAAAAAGAAACATAATTAACATAGAACAATGAACGTCTTATACTGAAAAACATTGCTAAATGATGATAAATTAAAGGCAAAGATGCTTACTTGCCACCGACAAAGGGAACACCTCTTCGCTTGGTAGGAAGATCACCTTGCAAACCAGTTATAATCTCTGTCATCTGTTGGACGATTCTGTAATCCTCGCTGTAGCTCTCGTAGCATCTTCCCCATCTCGGATCCCTACAAACCTGTCAAAGCAGAAACACTAAGCATACATGCCTCTTAATCAGACTACGGTTAAGCTTTGTTTATACTTACTGCAATGCAGGGGGCAAAGGCATATGGGATTCCAGTAGCTCTAACTTCAAGAGCTGTTGCTGCCCCAATCCTCTTAAGAAGCTTAGGATCCCTAAAAGATTAGTCAAAACACACACAAACATAAGATTCCTCTTCATAAGCCTTAACAGTTTAAACTTACGCAAAAAAAACAGTTTAGGGCCTTGCCTGGTGACTCCAAGGCCTACATTGTGGGGGAAGATGGTGGCGCCATAGACGTTGTTGTGACCGTGAACAGCATCAATCCCATAGATCATGGGGATCCCAAGGCGGGTCGAAAGAGAAGCCTTTTGAATCTCATTGACCATGTTAACCCAAGTAGCAGGTGTAGCCTTAGGCGCAGGCACACTTCCTCCACCGCTCAACACACTCCCTACACACAAGTGTCATCATTTCACTTAGACAATAGATCAAAACACTTAAGAGATGCAACTCTTCTTACCGATGAAGTACTTCTTCATGACTTCAGGTGTTGCAACGGTGCGTTCGATCTGAACCATCTGACCAATCTTCTCTTGGAGAGTCATGCGGTTCATCAAGTCTTTGATTCTTGCACCCAAAGGCTGCTTTGGGTCCTTGTACTTGAGATAACTCCCAGAAGCAGTAGCAGTAGCCAAGGCGCAGTAGAGCAGAAGAAGACATAAAGCCTTACTCAAAGTCCCCATTTTTCTACAACACAACCGGCAGATAATCAGATCTAACAGTTAAAACAAACTGTTCCATTGTACTATCAAATACAAACATAACATATTGCTAGAAGACAATGGTCAAGCTGGAGGAAACAAAAAAAACACAAAACATTTGGTAAATTCGAAAACTTTGATGCATTTTAAGAAAGTGTACACCGGAAAGAGCTGAAAAGTTCAAATCTTTGGGATGTTCTTTGTGGAAAATCAGATCTTGAAGTTTGAGAAAACAAACAAAGAAGAAGTAGAAACCGAAGATGAGAATGTTAACAGAGTCAAGTAAGTATCTTTGTATTTGAGAAACAGAGGAAGGTGTTTGAAGAAGAAGAAGAAGAAGAAGAAGAAAGGGATAAAATTTACGAATGGAAGAAGAAACTTACAGTCTTGGGAATGGGTAGGGGCAGAGATAGCTGAAGAAGATGATAGTACGTTGCTTCTGAAGACGAAGAGAGGGTATTTATCTTGGAACTGTTGAGTGATCTCTCTCTCCTCTCTCTAGGAAACGATGGTGTGTGACAGAGAGAGAGAGTGTGTGAGATATTGAGAAGTGTGATGCTGCTGCTGTGCTTCTTCTTCGTGTTTTAATAATGCTGAAAAGTTTCTCTCCTTTTTCCACGTAACTTCTTCTCTCTTCTTTTTTTTCTTTCTTTCAAAATTTTTAAGTGACAAAAATTAATCACAGAATTTTAACCTTTTCAATAATAGCCAAATACTAATGATTTCACATTTAATAAAAAACACGAAGGTTAGAGTTTTTTTTAGCATTCTAGATTTTGTTATAAGATCATTTCAATGTATTTTGATATTTTAACTTTAAAATAGAGAAAATTTATAATAAAAGGGTGATATGCTCTAATGTATTATTTTAAGATAGTAATATTTAAATATAAAGTAAAAATAAAGAAATACTATTTAAAAATAGAAAAATAAATAGTTATTTCTATTTTAGAGAAAAAATAAGTGGTTGGATCATTTTTAACTGTAAATATTATTATAGAGGTAAAAATAATAATAGTTTAGAGATACTCTAAATATTATTAATGTTACTGGCTAGGTCTGGACATTCGGGTTCTTGGGTCGAATTTAGATTGGGTCCTTTTGGATTTGGGTTTTTCGGATCTTTGAATTTAGTATATATTGGGGTAATTTGAAATTCTCGATACGGAATCAGTCTGATTTTTGTCAGGTCGGATCGAGTTTTAAATAGTTAAATCCAATAAGATAATTAAAAAAAATCGATTCGGGTTTGGGTCAGTTTCGGATTGGGTTTGGATCTAGTCCAAAAAACATCTAAAAACATAAAAAAAAATATAAAAATATTTAAATATTCAAAAAAAAAAAAATTATCCAATATAAGATATGAAAAATACTTGAAAAGACAAATATATTATTTCTTTTATTTTTTTTTTGGCAAATTCACTAGTCTCATAGTACAAATTCAGGTTTATTAAAATAATAGAAACAAACTGTATTAACTTAATTATCCATTCTCGCGAGCCTTAAAGTTCGGCACGAATAGTGGAGACACTGAATTCAATGAATGGTACATACATTTCTCATTATTTTCGTATTGACCAGCTAATTATGCCCATGACTTGTTAATATTTGATCAACTTTGCCCAAAGTGTCTTCTTCTTTCTTAACCGATGCAGACTTATACGAATATTGCAGTTAAGTCAAAGAAACTACTCCGATTAAAAAAGAATTCACAACAAAGCCGAAATGATATTTAATGGAAAATTTTGATTTAGAAGAATCAGAGAGATTATGTTGTCATATACATTTTGGGTTATCTGGATAATTTACAACATCTCGCGTTGACGTTGATGCTATACTACAAACTACAAAATTAACTCTATAACATGGGAAAAACATTATACTATAATGAATTATTCTTCCATTTAATCAGGTTGTTTGTCTGTTTATTATGACTTCATTAAATTAGTATTAACTGATTATGTTTATTCGTCCGCTTAGCCTGTTACTGGTAATTGACTACGAGCAAGACGTACGTAAACTCGTTTTTTTTTCTGATTCTTGTTATCAAATAATCTTAGTGTTGTTGAGTTAGATTGCCTCTGAATTTTGGTCGAGGTGTTTAATGTGATGTGCTTTTTAAATGTCAAACGAGCTTGCATACTCCCAAAACTCCTCAATTTTTTTAAAAAATCGGTAATAACCACATAGGTTGGTCCCTCACATATTATATAAGAGTTTACGTTAATACTACTCCCTTCTTCAGTATTTAAATAAGAAGGGACCCAATATAATAAGAAACTAGAACTTGACCCGCGCAGGAGCGCGAGTATTTGATTTAACTTATGTTTAACGTAAATTTATAACTGCTAGTTTTATAAAAAAGTTCATGTATATTTTTTATGTTTTGTAATTTACATATATAATAGAATATATTATTTTATAGTATAGATGTTTGATAATAATTTTTTTAATTGGACATAATATTATACTGAAATTTTATAACTTTGATGTAATTGTATTATTTATATATTAACCTGTTTTTAGTTAATTTATTTTAAAATGAAATAACATACTAAATTTTTTATTTTATTACATTAGTTTTCTATGAATTATTATTTATTTTTATAATATTTTGTTTTCTTGAAAATTGAATTCTTGAAATTTTTATATTTGACTAAACTAAATAAGGTAATACTATATTTAATAATTATTTTCTATAATATATACTATATTGTAATTGATATTCTCAAATTATCAATAACAATTAATTTAGATATTTGGTTTAATTAATTAGTTTAGATATTTTAATATTTGATTCTAAATGAAATGACATAATCTGTAAATAAGAAAGAAATATAATGACTAAATATGTAAATAAAAGAAAGTATTTAATCTGCTATCCACGTTTCCAAACAATTCTCATTTATCCTACTATCCTTGTTTCCAAACAAAACCAAAAAGTACTTCAGTTTTAATAATATAGATGAAAAAAGGAAAAAGTACTATTAAGGGTAAGAGCAGACATGAATCTATGACAAATCGTGCAAAGATGCTTTTTCAATTCAAACGGTCACATTTTGCTTTCTAGTTATCTTCTTCTAACGTCTATCATTATTTTTATTGTCTTCTCTTACTTTTTCTTTTTCTCCAAATAGAGAATAATAAGATGTTTGACTTTTCAATGTGAGTTTTTCTTCAAGCGTATTGATTTTCTTTTAGGATGACATTAGGAAACTAGTCGTTTTCATTTTCGTAATGTAGGATCTAGAACAAAAATGATACATTTCAATTTCAGGGTTTCTATATGGAAAATCTCCATGTAGTCATGTACCGTATACTGGTTTTCAAATACGAAACTAAGTAACAAACATGCATATTTTTATCAAAAAGTAACAAACGATAGTGGATATGGGATATTTACATGTCCCATCCTTTTAGTGAACATAATAATTCTTTCTGGGCCTAGCCTATACACAATCTCTAGTGGGCTCATAACGTTGTACCTGATTACTACATATTTGGGATCTAAACTTGTTTATGAATCATCTTTACTTTTTAAGCATTAATCTTGTTTTGTTGGTAAGAGTTGTAGGCTTTTTCCCCTAAGTTTAAAACCTTCTATTCTAAAGCAATGTAGAGCTTTTCTTTTTCTTTTATATTTGGTTCTGTTTTAATAAAGACGAAAAACACAAAGATGTAATAGACTTAAATTAAGAGCTGGACTGCTTTTGTCATTACCATTCGCAAATGCATAGTTTGCGGATAGTTATAGTTTTTGAGTTTTACAACAATCACTGCTCCAAATCTTTCAGAAAATAAAGTTGGTTCCAACCACAGTTTACAGTTGTAGTTGTGGGAGAGTAAATAAAAATATGTTTTATAAAAAATATAAAAATATAAAAATAAAAATATAAAAATTAATTTCATTTTTAAAATTGAAATAATATACTAATATACATTATTTTAATTATATTATGAAACTTTAAAATAAAATATTTGCTATGTTTTGTAGATATTAATATATTTTTTTTTGGTTGAAAGTAAACATATATACAAGTCCCAAAATAATTTTGAAATTCAATATTATGATTTTATAAATATAATTTATATATATATTATAATAATATGCTTTCTAATATTTTAATAATTATATATAGTTTTAATATTTTTAATTTATTTTGAAACCTCTACTGTGTTTGGTAGTCAAGAAATCATAAATATCACGCAAAAACGTCAATTTTTAGTTGTTGTATCAGTTATAAAAATCGCTGAATAACACTAAAATCACAATCACTCATATCCGGAAACTCTCGCAATCGCATCCGCAATTATTGCGTTTATATCAATCAAACCCTAAGTAGACTTTAAGAAGAGACTAATTTATAGTCGTACAAGTCTATATCTCCAGTCCTCATTATTGTAGACAAAGTTATCTACCTCATAGAAACTATCATCATACATAAACTAACTTCTTTTTTTGTAATTGTACATAGACTAACATTAATCCTCAATCTTTGTTTTTTTCTTGTCAGGAAACCTTAATTTATACCAGTTGTAGTCATAAATTTATCAAAGAGTAAAGAATAAATGTTGTGCAAATTTTAAAGATTAAGGAGTATCATTTCGATTCAGTTTAAATTAGACATGATGGAATTTGATTATAAATAACTAATTAGACTTCAATATTGAATCTGAACATTAATGATAACATGAATAGAAATCAATAATTGAACGCACAACTTCACTTGGGGATAGAGATTAGAAAAAATACAATGATTAAGAAGTATCATTAATTTGGGAGAAAATGCTTTGAAACCTTAATTTATACAGGTCGTAGTCATAAATTTATCAAAAAGTAAAGAATAAATGTTGTGCAAATTTTATAGATTAAGTAATATCATTTCAATTCAAATTAAATCAGATGTGATGGAATTTGATTATAAACAACTAACTAGACTTTAATATTGAATCTGAACATTTATGATAACATGAATAGAAACCGATGATTGAACGAACAACTTCACTTAGGGATAGAGATTGGAGAAAATGCTATGATGATAGTTTTTACTTTCAATCATTTGTGATCTTGGTTTACACTGTGTGACTGTGTCTTCTTCTCTTGTGACTTTCTGATAGGTATGAGCAATTGCAGATGCAGAGACATGGGTATCTTGCTTTCAAAGAATTCATTGTTGCTGTGTAGATTGAGATCCATTTTGCACTCAAATGTTCATGTCTCGTCCTAAAATCCAATCTATTGTTATTTTCCAACGTTATAGCTCATTTCTTTGGTTGAAACTGGATAAGGGATATCACTTTGGACAAAAAAGGATGAAGCAAACGCTTCCGGACGTCAAATATTTATGTTTATTTACAACCATTTTTCCGGATAAAGTTACACTTGGTCCACGTGAAATACCCTAAAATCTATCAATTATAGCTAAAACCTAAAGCTAATATGTTCAAGCCCAATATAAGTCTGAGCCGCTACTATTTATAGCAACGATATATCTGTAATATCAATTAAATAAACAGAATATTTTCTATGTATTTATGGTTTACTTAGTTTTATGTTTTATACATATAATACATATTAATATTTGTTTTGTTACGTAAAGTTATAAATATTCAAAATTTTGAATCAAATTAAAATAGATAAGGAATCAAATCAAATATTACATATATTTTGCCTACTCGTAGTTGTAGCATGTGAACACTTCGGGTGAACATGTATTTACGATTAGTTCATGGAGGAAAAAGAATATGATTAGTTAGACTATGGTCAAGAAATAGTCTATTAAATAAGTGCGCCTATTATTAGTCTTCTTCCCCGTTCAAATTATCACCAGGAATCCAACTAGCATTAATGAATTAAGTAATTACTGATCACGAATATTTTAAAACCAGTCGCTTTAACGCTGTCATTGAAGCGAAAAGTAAACTGCGTATCATTTTGGTAACTTCTTCTGGACCATACTGCCCAAAGGGTTATTTCCCGTCAGGAGTCCCATCAAATATATATCAAACACACAAGCTTATATCTCTGTCTTTTCTGCAAATGGTGTTTGGTATTGTTTGATTCAGTTTGTCGAGAAATAAACATCAGTTAGGTTGGAATAAATATGTAAGACCAAATGATATTTTTTTTGGTAATTTATTAGCATGAAACACTTTTCTATAAATCACTCATCATTCCACAACTCGAGCCAAAACTGCTTAATAAATTTGTGATCAAAATGATAAATGCACTTTAATGACATGGGTAGTGAAATCAATTTTTTTATTTTTCATATATCATAAAATGGGATATTACAAAATATATACGAAAAATATAAATAATTTCATCATAGATGCGCATAAAAGAACCACACATTAATGTTTTTGTTTTAATAAGATAAATTATATTTTAAAATAAATTAGAAAATTCTACAAAGACTTTCGCGCATAAGTAATCAAATCAATAGACAATAAGTTAATAACGAGACATTTTTCAGCAAAATTGAAAAATTGATGATTCAATATTCAACGTTCAAAACATATATTCAACGTTCAAGTATGCGAACAAAATATAAATCTGTGACAAAGAAAAAGAAACAACCAGAAGAAGATTCTTGTGAATGAATAGTCGTGGTTTGATCTTTTTCACATATTTAAATGCACCATACATATTTCAACTTTGTTGAAAAATTGATTATTTAATACTAATCAAAAGTGATTGTGTATGGTAGTATACGTTCGTTCCGATGAAATAGTGTCTTGAATATCTCACGCAGTTGAAGTTTTCCATTGCTGTGAGTTATTTCTAACTCAACTCTATTTTATACATTATATTTTATAATAAAGTAATTTTTTTTAACATTACTCTGCATTTCAGTTAACAAAATGTATTTTTTTTTATATATTTCTTTTTATTATGATTTTATTTTATCACTGTTTATGTAATCTAATTATACAAACAACGCATAATTTTGTTCAATATAATATATAAACATTTGAAACTTATAATTATCAGTCAAATAAAACAAGACAATAAAACTAAAAATAATTTACTAAGATTAGCCAAAAAACATTAAAATTAAAAATACGCAACATAACATCAAATTAAAACTATAAATAATAGTAACTTAATATTTTTAGTAAATTGATTGAAGATCCACCAAAATTGTTAAAATATTGTCAAATCAGACAGATGAATGAATAGGTTCATGTTGTTGACTACGCTTTGATCATTTAGGGAAAGATTTACTAGTAATGTTTAAGTTAAAATGTATTATATTTTTAATATAATTGTAACATAATATTAAATAAATATATAATTTATGAAAATTTTGTGAAAATAAAATATAAGAAATCAAGTTGTAAATTTTGTAAGCAAAAAATACTAGCCATAAAATAAAAAGAATATAAATAAAAAATGTTTAAAATAATATTTTCTAGAGTCAAATATAGAATAAATTATTAGAGAATAACTCTACTCTATTTAAATTTACTTTATTTTATAGTGAAAATTACTCTAAAATAGAGTAAATCATTGGAGATTGTTAGAGAAGAAGTTATATTCAAAGTTTAAATAAAAGAACAACTTTTCTTGGCTATTCAAGTTTAGTTGATCTGCACTTTTGGTTTTTGTTCAACAAGCACATCTTAATAGTTTTACATATAAAAGAGGTTGTACACAATAAACGTTGTTAGAGCACTTATATTGATGGTTTTTCAATGAGTCTTTCAAAAATAAAATAACTTAAAATAATAAAAATGTATGAAAAATGTGATAAATTTCTCATATGAAATTCATAGAAAAGTTGAAAGAGTCTTGGAACACTTGCTAATTCTATTGGTTTATACAATTTTCTGATTTTCAATTTTAATTACTTAACTACACTACTTAAAAAATATTGTTATTATATTCATGTGGATTTTCTTTTTTTTTTGAAAAGAGCCTTCTATGCCATGTGGATTTCTTACCACTTTCTTATTGACTTTTTTTTTTTTTTTTTTTGAAACACTCCATTTTCTTATTGACTTACTATGATGTTTAGTTCAGATTCAAATCTGGTAGAGTATGTATGCATTCTATAAACGAAAAGAATAGTAGAAGTTTTTTTTTGAAAGTTTGATTAGTCTAAAGGTTCTTTAATTAAAAGAAAACAGTACACAAATGATGGTGAACCATTTTCCAAATAATTTAATGTAGTTGCTATCATTATCTCTCATTAACCTACCTAATCGCAGTACGTTAACCATACGCCATGTAAAAATATCAAATATCAAATATATATTACTATATTTATGGGTGCGAGACAATCTTTTAAAGCATTCTTCTTGTACAGACCAGAGAGGAATACTAAAAAGACTGTATCAGTCACACACACATCAAAAAGCAAAGTCAGCTTTAGAGAATCGATGTCGTGGAACTAAATCTTGGCTTGCACCGAGGATAACACAGAGATATATAAATCAATGGGTGAGAAGAAGGTGATAGAGGAGAAGGAAGAAGCGATGAAGAGCAAGACCTCTCTTGTTTTCGCCGTTAATGGAGAAAGATTTGAGATCGACCTCTTGTCCATTGATCCTTCGACCACACTTATCGATTTCTTGCGTAACAAGACTCCTTTCAAGAGTGTCAAGCTTGGTTGTGGCGAAGGTAAGAGTTATCTCTCTTTCTTCATTTCCTTTCAACTATTGTTTGTAGTAACAACGAACTCCCCGACAAGAAAAAAAAGAAACAAGAAAACCTTAGGAAAGCTGATTAAATCTGCTGTCTATGTAGAAAGCTATAGCTCTTATGAATGTTTTTGTGCCCTTGCCTCTGACTCTATATGTCATCAGAGTGTTATATACGAGCATAATCTAATATATGTGAGAATAGTTTTCTCTCCAAACTAATAACACCGCCAACAGAATAGTTTTCTCACCCATTTCTCTAAAAAAACTCAGATCTTGAAGTAACCGGAGCCGTGTTCCCTTTGTTATTTTGTCATAAGTCAATGGAATTCTCATCAGTGTTATGTTCTAAATTTATTACTAAAAATATTAATTAAAGATAATTTAATATATGGGTAAAAACTTTCTACCTAGTTAAACCGAACTGATAAACTAATATGTTTCTAAACATATTAACAATATACAATACACTAAATTTCTAAAACTAAATTCACTATTAAATTTATTAACAATATTGGTTTTTTAATTTTTTATGTACTTTAATTAATTTTGGTTTGATTGTGTTCTTATAATTTTTATGGGTTTTTAAGGTTTTTATTTTAATTTTACATTAAATTTAATTTAGATAGTTTATTTTTAAGAAGTATTATTAACATTTTTTTTTAAATTTTTTATTTACTTTAGTTAACTTTGATTTGATTGTGTTCTTATAAACTTTTGTATCTTTTAGAGATTTTTGTTTTGTGTTTCAAAAAAGAGGTTTTTGTTTTAGTTCACATTGAATTTAATTTAAATAATTTATTATTTTCATAGTCATCAATATGATAATTTTTTAACCATGCATTTATATTTTAAAACATGATTTCTTTTACAAGAATCAAAATCTGGGAACTCGTTCGAACCGGATAGAAACAAAAATCAAATTGAATATAAATTGAACCGAAACTGATTCAAAACAAACTAATTATAGTTAGAAAAATTTTAAAACCATATTAACCAAACTGAAACAAATCCCAACTAAACTGATAAAATAACGAAGTACCTATCCCTAGTAGAAGTCTAGAAAATAGCATAGACTCTCATATACTTTCTCTTTTTTTTTAAAGAATATTTTTTACTGATAAAAGATTTATTGAAAGATTTCATCAATGATAATGTTTTTCTTTTCTTTGGTAAAACATCAATGATAATGTTTGTATGTGCTTTTGTCTCGGATTCTACGTTCGATCTGACTGATTATCCTAAAGTCATGATTAGATTAGGACTATGATTTCTTTTTGTCTTTTGTGTTGAAAAGGTATTCAGATTTCAGAGGACTGTCGCTGGTTTAAGACTTTGATTAAGACTCTGATCTAAGATTAGTTGCAAAAGTAACGCCAAAATCAGATAGATGAACGACTCTTGTAAATCCAAACATATAGTTAACATTTTTAGGTCTTACTTTTTAATAAAAAAGATCGTAAAAGTATTATTTGCAAACGTCAATTTTTCTGTTTATTAAACAAGGAGATTTTGTTTTACATGTCGAATTAAATAATCCGTTAGCAAATTAGTTCGTGTGAATTTATATGCATGGATACAAAATCATTGGAATGAATACCTGTATTTGTTTATAATGAAAGATTAAAAGTTAACATTGAATAACGGTAAGCTTAAAAGTTAACATTTGCTTTGCCAGTGCTATCCTCTCCCTTCAGTTTTGGTTTTGCTCCTTAGTTGGTCTCTGCTAGGTATGGTCTTAGTTCGATGTTTTTGCTTTTCGTTGTTCAGTCATTGTCGTTAGATTTATTTTACTGTCTCTTCTCCTTGCAATTCCTGTGTGTTCTATCAAAAATCTTGAAAATGGTAATAAATTTAGGACAATTCTCTTAAATAACTATTTTTAAGTTTTTGTCACAAAAATAACTTTCGAAAAATAAAATGACCAAAATAGTTTTTTTTTTTTTTTGAAATTTTGAATATATATATTTATTTATTTTGAAATTTGAAACTTCATCCCAAACCCACCATTTAACTCTAAACTCTCTAGATTAGTTAACTCTATGGTTTAAAAATATTTTAAATACATTTTTAGCTTTTAATAAAATTTATTTTAGTCATTTTCTTTCTTAAGAACTATTTTTATGAAAAACAAACTAAAATTAGTTATCGGATTTTTTCATAAATTTAACATTTAAGAAGAAAAAAAAACGGTAAGCTTAAAACTTGTGTGGTCATGGTCTACCAAATCCCATAACAAATAAATATTACTAGTTGATAATATAAAGTTAACGATGATATGTGTTTTGAGTTACGCTCTCTTTAATTCCATGATTTGAAGTTTAACTCCAAGTTTTTGTTTCTATTTAAAAAAGACTACCTTATAACTTGTTTCACAAGCAATCGATCCGAGGCTTAGAATCTCATTCAGATCTCTTTGCTTTGGCTTTCTTGTGTCCTAAGTAATGTATATATTCTTTGGACTTAGGTGGTTGTGGCGCTTGCGTTGTTCTTCTTTCAAAGTACGATCCACTTCTCGAAGAAGTCGATGACTTCACAGTCAGCTCGTGTCTCACGCTCCTCTGCAGCATCGATGGCTGTTCCATCACAACCTCTGAAGGCTTAGGTAACAGCAGAGTCGGGTTCCACGCAGTCCACGAGCGTATCGCCGGTTTTCACGCCACACAATGCGGTTTCTGCACACCTGGTATGAGCGTCTCCATGTTCTCTGCTCTCTTGAACGCTGATAAGTCTCATCCTCCTCGCAACGGTGTCTCAAACCTCACGGCTGCTGAAGCCGAGAAGGCTGTGTTGGGTAACCTATGCAGATGCACTGGCTACAGACCGCTTGTGGACGCTTGTAAGAGCTTCTCGGCTGATGTGGATATCGAAGATCTTGGATTCAATACCTTTTGCAAGAAGGGGTTGCCTTGTTATGACCATACATCTTCCTCTCAGGTGTGTACGTTTCCTGAGTTCTTGAAGAAGGAACTCAAGAGTCTTGATGATCCAAGAAAGTACAGATGGTCAAGCCCTGTTAGTATCTCTGAGCTTCAGAGTTTATTAGGGCTTGAAAATGGAATGTCTGTTAAGTTAGTTGCTGGTAACACAAGCACCGGTTATTACAAAGAAGAGAAGGACAAGAAGTATGACAGGTTTGTCGATATAAGACAGATCCCTGAGCTCACTGTGGTAAGAAGAGACGAGCAAGGAGTCGAGCTAGGAGCTGCTATAACTATCTCAAAAGCTATTGAGGTTCTAAGAGAGAAAGAAAGTGTTCTCATCTTGGCGAAAGTCGCTACTCACATGGAGAAGATTGCAAGCAGATTCGTGAGGAACACGGGAACGATAGGTGGAAACATCATCATGGCGCAGAGGAAACACTTTCCTTCAGATCTCACAACCATACTCGTTGCTGCTCGAGCCACCGTGAAGATCATGAGTACCGGCTCAGGTGTTCAAGAACAGTACACACTTGAAGAGTTTCTTCAACATTCTCCTCTTGAAGCCAAATCTGTTCTCTTAAGCCTTACGATACCATCATGGCGCCCTGTGAAGAACGGTTCTTCTTCTTCTGATGATATTCATCTTCTATTTGAAACATACAGAGCAGCACCACGTCCCCTAGGAAACGCATTGGCGTTTCTGAATGCAGCTTTCTCAGCTGAAGTGTCTCTAAGTGAAGGAGGTGATGATGTTGTTGTGAATAATTGTTTGTTAGCTTTTGGTGCTTATGGGACCAAACATGCACATAGGGCAAGGAAAGTTGAAGACTTCCTTGCAGGAAAAGTCATCTCTGACGAAGTCTTGATGGAAGCTATTGGCTTAATTAAAGATGAGATAGTACCTGATAAGGGTACTTCAAACCCTGGTTATAGATCAAGCTTGGCTGTTACTTTCCTCTTTGAGTTCTTTGGATCTTTAACTACAAACAATTGGCTCAACGGAGGATGTAAAGAATCTTTGAAACCTGAAGCTATGTTGTCATCTGCACAACAGATAGTTGAGAATCAAGAATATAGTCCGGTTGGTAAAGGCATTGAAAAGACTGGAGCTAAGCTCCAAGCATCTGGTGAGTTCTTATATATACTCTTTAATAACTTGCCTGGTGAAAATAGCTAACGTTGTTTCTCTGCTTTTACAGGTGAGGCTGTGTATGTAGACGACATTCCTTCACCGGAAAACTGTCTGTACGGTGCATTTATCTACAGTACAATGCCTCTGGCGAGGATCAAGAGCATAAAGTTCAAGGAAAACAGAGTTCCAGAGGGAGTTCTTGGCATTATAACTTACAAAGATATACCTAAAGGTGGCCAAAACGTTGGTACCAAAGGCTTCTTTGCATCTGATCTTTTGTTTGCAGAAGACATTACTAATTCTGCGGGTCAGATTATAGCCTTTTTGGTAAGTCTGGTGTAGAGTTACATGTTACTAGCATGCAGTTATGTAGAGTATAGACTTAGATTCAAGTTGTTTTATGTGTAGGTTGCAGAGAGTCAAAAGATTGCAGATATTGCAACAAAGCTTGTTGTGATTGATTACGACACTGAAGGTTTAGAAGAGCCAATACTCTCTGTAGAAGAAGCTGTCAAGAGGTCTAGCCTTTTTGAGATCCCTCCATTTCTGCGTGGTCAACCGGTTGGTGATATCACCAAGGGAATGTCTGAAGCTGAACATAAGATTCTTGGATCAAAGGTTGGTTCCTTTCACAGACAAATGTGTCTCTCAAGCCCTGCTCTTGTCTAACCCTCATGTTAATGTTTATATATAGATAAGTTTTGGGTCACAGTACTTCTTTTACATGGAGACACAAACGGCTCTTGCAGTGCCTGATGAAGACAACTGTATGTTGGTTTATAGTTCGACTCAAGCTCCTGAGTATGTACATCGAACCATAGCTGGATGTCTTGGAGTTCCTGAGCATAATGTCCGTGTCATCACTCGACGTGTTGGAGGCGGCTTTGGTGGGAAAGCCACGAAAGCAACGCCGGTGAGTTCCTATTTTTGAGTACTTTCTAGTGTACTGATATTATAGACAAAGTTTCCCGACAACATCGAAGTTAGAAATAATCTAAGTACTATATAAGATAGTTGGATCAATCCAATTATCAAGAATTGATTTTATGTGGGAAACTTATCTAACTTACCATCTAATGTGTATCTTAACGTTCATGTTTTAGGTTGCTGCAGCTTGTGCACTTGCAGCATCCATAATGCAACGTCCAGTGAGGACATACGTGAACAGAAAAACAGATATGATAACTACTGGAGGAAGACATCCAATGAAAATTACATATAGTGTTGGATTCAAATCCAATGGGAAGATCACTGCTTTGGACTTAGAGATATTACTTGATGCAGGGCTAAGCGAAGATCTAAGCCCTTTTATGCCATCAGGGATCCAAGGAGCAATGATGAAGTATGATTGGGGTGCTCTCTCTTATGATGTGAAAGTTTGCAAAACAAACACTGTGAGCAGAACTTCTGTTAGAGCTCCTGGGGATGTACAAGGATCTTATATTGCTGAAGCCATCATTGAGAAAGTAGCTTCATATCTTTCCATTGATGTGGATGAGATCAGGAAGGTTAATCTCCATACATATGAGAGCTTAAGGTTGTTTCATAACAACAAAGCCGGTGAACCCACTGAGTACACGTTACCACTTCTTTGGGACAAACTAGCTGAGTTCTCAGGGTTTAGCCAGAGGATAAAGGGTGTTGATGAGTTCAATGCGTTAAACAAATGGAGAAAGAGAGGGATCTCGCGTGTGCCTGCGGTTTATGGAGTGCCTATGAGGTTTACACCAGGAAGAGTAAGTGTATTGAGTGATGGGTCAGTAGTTGTTGAGGTTGCAGGGATTGAGATAGGACAAGGGTTATGGACAAAGGTGAAACAGATGGTTGCATTTTCACTTGGACTTATCCAGTGTGGTACTACAAGTGATGAGCTTTTGGACAAGATCCGTGTCATCCAAGCAGACACGTTGAGTTTGGTACAAGGCTCAGTAACTGGTGGTAGCACAACCTCTGAGGCTAGCTGTGAAGCGGCGAGGATTTGCTGTAATGGCTTAGTGGAAAGGCTTTTACCTGTACATACTGCTTTGGTGGAGAAAACAGGTGGAGCTGTGACTTGGGAGAGCCTCATCAGTCAGGTACATACTTTTGAAACATTCATGCTTTTAGTGTTCTCTGGTTATTATCAGAGCCGAATCTTGAGATTTCAGGAACTATAAATATTTCTTTAAGAACTTCAATAAAGAAATTTTTCCATACCTACCATGGGAGCTTATTCCTATGCAATAAACTTTTAAAAAATTTGGTGGTCAAGACCGATATTACACGGGGCTATGCTCAGATCCTGCCCTGTTTATTATGAGTGGACTTATTCTTGAATTGTCTGGTGTAGGCTTATCAGCAATCAATAAACATGTCTGTTAGTAACGTATACACTCCGGATATCTCCACTAGCTACTACCTGAACTATGGAGTTGCAGCAAGCGAGGTAAAGCTCCAAACACTGAAGAATAGCCTTACTTACATTTTATTAAACAATCTCACTTTTTCAATAGGTTGAAGTAAACATATTGACTGGTGAAACAACGGTTCTGCGGACTGATATTATCTATGATTGTGGGAAAAGTCTCAATCCTGCTGTGGATTTAGGACAGGTAAAACCTTGGAGACTAGTTACTCTTATGTGTGTATGTGTTCTGTTCTGGTTCTTGGTCTTGATTTGTTGTTTCATGGTAAATTTTGCAGATTGAAGGAGCATTTGTTCAAGGACTTGGGTTCTTTATGCTTGAAGAGTACCTAATGAACTCAGACGGTCTCATAGTAACAGACAGTACATGGACTTACAAGATTCCAACGGTCGACACAATCCCAAGACAGTTTAATGTTGAGATTCTCAACAGTGGACACCACAAGAACCGTGTTCTTTCATCCAAAGGTGACTTACTGGTTTTCTCGTTATATATGTTCTTACTGAAACCAAATGATCAATTTCTCAAACTTCTTGTTTTGGGTTTAATACAGCTTCTGGTGAACCACCGTTGCTTTTAGCGGCTTCTGTTCACTGTGCGGTCCGAGCAGCTGTTAAAGAAGCCAAGAAACAGATTCTGGCCTGGAGTAATAACAACCAACAAGGGATTGATCTGACCTTTGATTTGCCTGTTCCAGCAACAATGCCTGTTGTGAAGGAGTTTTGTGGACTTGATGTTGTCGAGAAATACTTGGAATGGAACATACACCAGAAGAAGAACATTTGATAGCTTTTGTTCTCTGGTGTGAACTCTTGTGTGTTTGCAACTTGTTTTGATGACATAAGAATAATGCTTGGGATTGCGTGTTAAACCGGTTTCTGTAATAAGCTGTATGTAGCATCACAATGGTGGTTTTGGTGTTTAGATTCATCATCATGCAATGTTGCATGTGTACGTATAAGACTATTATTCTCATATTCACACATGAGCAAAATATAAAGTATACAAATGAATAATAATCCAAAGAATCATCAGAATCTTGAAAACAAAGAAAACTCAAAGAAGACAAAAGAGGAAGTGGAAAACCCAAAGAACTAAGCTTTCGTTCATTAAACCTTAACCCAAAATCACAAAACTCATCTCTGTCTAATCATCTTTTCCTATAAATATCATTTGATATCTCACTTTACCTTCTCACAACACAAAAACGTTTACCTGTAAACCAAAGAATAAAAGAGCAACCACAAAGAAAAAAGAGCAAGTGAGAATGGAAAAGGTTTATCAAGAATTTGAGCCTGTAACTACATGGACATCTGATCCAGACGCCGAGATTCTTATCGTTGATCTTCCAGGTTCGTTTTCTTCTTCTTGTCAATCTTGTTTAATGCACAAAGAAGAGAGATCAATAGTTTGGTAGAGAAGCAAGAAAGCAAGGTCCTAAGCATTGTGTTATGTGGTTAGGATTCAAGAAAGAACAACTTAAGTTGGCGGTAAGCTCAACAAGGAAGCTAAGACTAACAGGAGAACGCCCAACTGGTGGAAACAAATGGATTCGTTTCCACCAGGAAATTCCCGTTCCTTTGACCCTTGACATTGACTCGGTTTCAGCTACGTTCAAGTTTAACAAACTCTACATCCGACACCCCAAAGTCAAGAAGACACAAGTCCCTCAAACTAAGCCACCAGTGATCATGAAACCTCTTGATCAACATGAGAAAAAACAAGGCCAGGGTTCGGCTGGTGAGCCTAAAGGACCTTTGAGTTCCAAGGATGATGAGGAGAAAGACAAAGTAGGAGCTAAATGGTTCGAGAAGTACAAAGAGGCAACTGGAAATATGGTAAAAGAAGCTAAGAACAAAAGACATTTACTTTGCAATGTGGCTGCTTCGATTTCCTTGGTTCTGCTAATCTTATTGTATGCTAGAAATGCACTACGTTCATCCCTTGTGTGGAACTCAGATGAATGAGTATTCCTTACAATTGTGTCTCACCATGTATAAGATTGCTTATGCAGAAACTAAATAATTATTTGATAGTTACACGTCCGAACCCAATCCGAAAATCAGGGTTTTGAATCCGACTGGATCTACTTTAATTATTCGAAGGATTCTATATCTAAAAAAAGTTGTCAATACATATATATATATATAGGTTAGTTATAATAATACTTATAATAATATTAATATAAAAGATTAAAATTATAAATCAAATATATTAATTATTTGGGTATTTATGGATAAAATTGAATATATAAGATTAAAATTATAAACTAAATATATTAATTATTTGGGTATTTATGGATAAAATTGAATGTTTGAATACAAAATACTTTAAATTAAATTGTATCCATAGTTACTTTCCGATAAAAATAATCGATTCAAACTATATTTAACAAGTATTTTTAGTTATTTTCGAGAAGTTTAAATAATTTGGATATAAAATAAGGATATTTTAGTAATTTTTATTAAAAATATATGAACTCGCATAAGATGTAATGGGTAACCGGTTACTTTTCGGTTGAGGACTTGATTCGAACCCAACTTGTTTTTTTAATAATATGTGAATGTGATCTTTTTCAAAGTCTAGAAAAAATGATATCTGAAAGAACTGATCCGTATCCAAGTGGATACCCGAATGTCAGCAAATTTATTTAGCTAAAAGAGGGAAGGCTGAGAGCAAAGTTGACGTCTTGTTTGGCAATAGGACTAGGTCTGCCTTTTCCACAGTTAAAATATTAGGTTGAAACTCACAACCAAACTTCCCTTTTACCTCTTCCTTCTCTCTGTTTCGACTTCCCTCTCGCCATCTTCTTTAAAACGGTCTTGGAACCAAATTGAAATCAAGAACCCTAGAAATCTCGTCTCCCCAAATCGATTCAGCTTTCTTATAATCCTTCCTGCGATCTTCGATATCTCCACCATTAAATTAAACCCCCATGTCCGGATCAGCGATTCCAGGATCGAATTCTGATCGGGGTTCATCGCCGACGACCTCGAAATCGGTGACGAGGACGGTGAACGGGTCGCATCAATTCGTGATACGAGGGTACAGATTAGCGAAAGGTATGGGCGTAGGGAAGCACATAGCGAGTGATAACTTCTCCGTCGGAGGGTACCAGTGGGGGATCTTCTTCTTCCCGGACGGTAAGAATCCAGAGGATAACTCCGCTTACGTCTCTGTCTTCATCGCGTTGGCTAGCGAAGGTACTGAAGTCAGAGCGCTTTTCGAGCTCTCTCTTGTTGACCAAAGCGGGAAAGGGAACCACAAGGTTCATAGCCATTTCGAGCGGACGCTTGACACTGGGCCTTATACTCTCAAATACAAAGGAAGCATGTGGTACGATTACACAGTTCTTGTTTATCTTTTGATTGCAATCGATTGGTTTATCGGAATTGCTTAAAGATTTATACTTTATCTTTGATTGAATCCTATGGGCCTTATTGAGGAATCCTGGGCTTGCTTAGACTCTTATAGCTGCTGGGTGTAGTGAAAACTTGTAAATTGCTATCTGTAGTTAGTGTAGTAACATTCCTCTGGCTCATGAGTGGTGTGAGTTTTTGCTACTGTTCCAAATCTTGTTTGTGAGAACAATATGGTGGCAAAAGGAAAGATGTGGGTCGCTTTATGTTCATGATGGAAAGGAAATTGAATGGGAAACTTTTAGTTTCTAAAGATTTTAGGCTGACTAAATTGTTATAGTGTATCCGGACATAGTCTTAACTTAGTTTTGACTGGGAATGTATCTTAATTATATTGAAGAAGCTGTGTCTTCTATTCTACTCTGATCCTTTTTTGAAAAGAGATTTATTTGATCTTCTCTTTACATGTATTTTTTTGGCTTAAGATATGCTAAATCATGCTCCTATAATTCTCTTTTATTCTTTGTGGTTTGATTAGGGGATACAAGCGTTTCATCAGACGTACCCAGCTTGAGGCATCTGACTTTCTCAAAGACGATTGCTTGATAATCAACTGTACGGTTGGAGTTGTGGTTTCGGAGGTACGCCCACAGTTACACTCTGTTCGCGTCCCTGATACAGAACTCGGATCACATTTTGGAGTTTTGCTGGATAGCATGGAAGGTTCTGATATCACTTTTGACATTGCTGGCGAGAAGTTTCAAGCTCATAAATTAGTTTTGGCTGCTCGATCTCCATTTTTCAAGTCTAAATTTTTCGATGAAGCAAACATTACAGAGGTTACTATCAACGATCTGGAACCTAAGGTTTTCAAGGTACATCATTGGTGGTTTTTCTCTTTACTTGTTTCTGTTTCTTCAAATCATGCCTATATTTATGCTCTGTTCCTTCCAGGCTTTGCTACAATTCGTGTATAAAGATTCTCTTCCGGAAGATGTGGAGCCTGTGACGATTCTTACATTTGAACACTTAAACCTGCCTGAAATATATGAGACGTTGATTGTAAAGCTTTTAGTAGCTGCGGAAAAGTATGGCATGAATAGACTCAGGTTGTTGTGTGAAGCTCACATCTGCAAAGGCGTATCAGTAAAATCCGTCGCCAAGATCCTAGCGTTGGCTGACAGATATAAAGCTACAGAACTAAAGAGCGTTTGCCTAATATTCACTGCCGAGAACCTAGCAGGTATGCTTCTTATATTGGAATCACGGGTGGACAATCTTGCTTACGGTTTAGCTTTGTTTTGGTTTGCTTGTTCTTATGGAAATCAAAACCAAGTGAAAATCATTAGTAACTCGGTTTAGTTCAGTTTGGGTTTGGTTCAGTTCTTAGATCAATATTATTCAGTTTGGTTTGGTTTTAGTTTTATATGTCTACCCATAATATTATGCATATCAAAGTGTATAACGATCGTTTGGTGTGCCTTCAATACTGCAGCTGTTCTGGAGACAGACGCTTACAAAGAGATGAAGGATGAATGTCTGACCCTCCAATCCGAGCTTCTGAAGGCGGTGGCTGGTTACGAGGAAGGCAGCAATAGCAGTGGAGAAGCCAAGTCTCAGAGCGTGTGGGCCCAACTATCAGAAGGCGGTGGTGGCGGTGAGGATATCAGCAGCCGATATGTTAGACAACGAACCACTTAGAGCCTCTCAATATACATTTTCTCAGGTTAATAACCATAGAGGGAGGGGGGTATATAGTTTGCTTTTCTGTATTTTTGTTATTTTCTTCCAAATTTTTTACAAGTTCTAGTGGACGGACTACTTTGAAATACGAATCCTAACTCTTTGATGTGCAGTTGACCTTTTCAATTCAGTAATACAAATCCTAACTACCTTGTGTTCGTGTGTCTCATAATTTAACATGCTATAATAGTTTCAAAATCCCATACATTCCAGAGCATTGTTCTTGTTTTATATTTACTCAAAACACTGATAATATATATACACTGATGTGTGTAATAACGTTTGTATTTCTATAAACCAATCGAATTACTAAACCAATTTAATTACAGTTTGTGCATTTTGGTTTGGTTTTATGTTCTTTTTATATTGTCGTTTATAGGTACACAAACTGATATTGATAGACGTCAAAGATCGTGATAAGTTTGAACTGGTAATTCATAGGTACACAAACTGATATTCCAGAAAGAAATATTAAGAAAGGTTGCAATCAAGGAGCAAGTATGTAACGATCTTCTCAACGGCTCTTGACTCTATTTTCCTGTAACAAGAGCAACAATTTTTTTTTTTTTTTTTTTTTTTACCAAAAAAAAAAAAAACAAGAGCAACAAATTTAAAATAGTTAAATTTAAAATGAATCAGTTTAAATTAAATAGTCATGTTAAAAGGCTGACGTTAAGGGCCCAATCTAATTATTGTTTCCTTGTGTAGTCGACATAGGCCCAATTAAAATCAGTGATCTGATTCGGTTCTTGGACGATGGCGTACAGTTCACTGATTTTCTTCTTCGCTTCCTCAGATCTTTTAGTTCTCCAATGAAATCCGAGAAGATTCAAATGTAAATACGCCTTCTGATTCCTATATCGGAGACTCAGATCTGCAATCGAAGATCTCGCGGATCCTATTTTGCTTTTTTCAATTTTAAGAGAGACGAAGTAGCATGGACACTTTTACGGCGGAGGATCTCTCGACGATCGGCGGAATCGCCACCGTGTCGCTCCTTCATTCGTTTATTCCCACTCACTGGCTACCTTTCTCCATCGTCGGACGCGCGCAGAAATGGACGCTTTCCAGAACTCTCTTCGTCAGTATGTTTCTGTTTCTTAGATGCGTTTTTGATGTTTCTCTTGATTCTGCATTTCGATCCGTCGATAAATCCAAAGGCATTGTGACGATTGAGGTAGAAATAGATAATTGATATGAATGAATGATTAGTTAACAGAATCTGAATCGGTTTAGCTGCATGGAAGAAGGCTGATGTGAGATCTTGATGTTGCTGTAATTTGTTGTTATTTTCTGATATTGTCACTTTATTTATTTTCAGCTGCATTTGGAGCAGTCCTGCATGTCATCTCCACTTCCCTTCTTGGTATAACAGCGATCACTATGGCGAATACCATCGCCGGTGAAGAGACTGTTCACAAGCTTGCTTCTCTTTTGCTTGTGATTCTCGGTGGAAGCTATGTATTGCTGTTTTTGGCTGGTAAAGGTGGTCACTCTCATTCTCATAACAAACCCATGGAGAAAATGGCTGTTGCTGGGCTTGTTCTTGTTCCTGCATTATCTCCATGTGCAACAACTCTCCCGGTTTTCCTCGCTGTTGGAAATTCTAAGCCAATGATGGTTCTCGCCATCATAGTTTTACTGATCAGGTGAGATGAATAAACATCTCTCTATATAGACAGTCTTAGGGCAATGGAGTATGGTATTACGAGGGAAAGAACATATGTCTGAAATGATTTGATAAAAAAAAATTTGCAGCACCATATTGGTGATGACATCGCTGGTGGCTCTATCGTTCTACGGTGCAAGCCAGCTGAAGTTTCAGTGGGTGGAGCGATACGACAAGCTACTTGTTGGTTCAGTCCTGTGTCTGGTAGGTATCTTAACCCTTCTCTTCCATGATCATGACCACCATGGTCATGAAGCACATCATCAACTCCCCAGGAAAATCATTACTCTTTAGATACCGCTTTCGAATCTCTGTTTTGTCTGTTATGTCTGTTTGTTGTAGAGCGTCTTTCCCGTTGTATGTCTATAACTAGTTGTAACGCTCTCTGTTTGCGCGTGAAAAAAACATATTGCAGTGTTAAATCCTTTAATAGAACAACATTAGTTTTGAATGTGATTCTCGTAAGCAGTATATCAAATCCATATAGTTTAATACTGATGCGTTATATAAACACTTAAACAGCATAGTTTTCCAACGCTTGGTATGACCAATCAAAATTGCAGAATCAGAAGATATTGCACTCCCAAAAAGGTATTTATTTAGGCAAATAACTTACATTCGAAGCCGCTGCTGGTGCACCCAATCCCATAGTCTCCCAAGAGTTTGTCTGATCCACAAAAGGATTCCCACCACCAGAAGGCAAAGCAGGATTACTACTTTCTTTAGTTTGGTTGCTGAACTTGTTGCTTTTTGCTGACATGAAAGACATCTTCTCTTGCTTCCCCACTAGAAGAGCCTCGCGATGTCCTGCAATTTCTGTGTATATCATGACTGGTGGATCAGACAGTGAGAATCTCCCTAACTGCTGCTGTTGTCTGAGACACCTGAAACACATTTTCATTTGAATTTGTGGATTCACTTGCTAATAGTTTACACTAGATGAAATGCAAACAAAAACTCGAAGCCTTATTAACCAAAAAACGATAAAGAGCTCACTGCGCTTAGTAGAAGGTCATCAATGCTTAGAAGAAACGCGGTTTTAGCATTAGGCTGTGTATCAAGACCAAGATGGTTCTCTGGAGGGGTCGGTGCTTTCCAGAGTCGGTGCTGAGATTTCTGTAACATTCCGGTTTGTGGTATATATTGGAACACTTAAGATAATTGATTTGGCTATCTATGTTACCAAAGTGCACTTGTTTTTTATTTTTTGGGGAGAACATTCATTTAAAATTCCAGAGTTAAACGTGTTTGAACTAGAGTAGTGAAAGACTGAGTGATCTATTGAGAAGTGATTCGCGATATTATGCGATTGAAGCCAAAACATTAGAAAATGTCATTTGGTGATTGTAGGGTCCGCTGTCCATCGGAACAAAGAGGTTAAATGGACTTATACGGTAACTCCAACATTCTTTTAGTTAATTAGAGTTTCCTACATCGTCGTTGTTGTGTTCTACCATCCTATTTTTTGGGGGGGGGGGGGCACTCATATAAGTTTATTTTCAAATTTTGTAGATATTCTAGGGGAAGCTGATCGATAGGTACCAACTCTAGCAACACGAACAACGGCCCATAGTTGACATCACCAGCGGATCTATGAGCGGGCGAGTAACCATGCATTTCCAGCCTAAAGAGTAAGGAAACACTACACTACATAATATAGAGAACTATCTGCCCATGTCTTCCGATTTGTTTGCTCACATCTGTAAACATCAAATGCAGAGGCCCCGATTTTAAATGTTACCTTTGCGACACTACCGTTGCAAGTTCAACTGTTCCGTCGCAAGTTCAACGCTAGCCTCTCTACCCATGTCGTCCTCTTGGTGACAACAGTAAACCCAAAATCAATTTATTTTATGCTTTCCGTCCTGTTATAGCTTAAACTAACAAAAAAACTTGGTATACTTTGTCATTGTTAGCTGCATCTATCAGTTTAAACTTTAAAGAGCTTAAGGCGTGTTTATAGATAAGATTATGGTACTTATCTCAGATGACAGGCTTCTGTGGACAAAGGCATTGCTACTCACATTTAAATACAATACTAAACTTGAGCTAAAAGATCAAAACTTCTTTGAATATGCTATTCCTCAGCTTCTTAGTTGAAAATGTTGTGTATCTGCTATAAAAACCAACGGCTCGCAATGGCAAACAGAGTTAAACGAAGAAGCTATATCCCGTTTATGTTCTAAAATATTTGTGTGTATAGTTTATTTAAGTATATTGGGGGTTAGAAATTACTGTTTGTAATACTCTCAATGACTCTCACCATAGTATAATCCACGTGTACACCTTTTGGATAGTATCGGAGGGATTTGAGAAAAAGCTAATACTAGTTGGTGTTGGTCATCATGCAACGGTGGAAGGGAAAGAGTTGGTTCTGAATCTGGGGTTTTCTTACCCGGTTAATATGCAGATGCCAGAGAGTCTCAAGGCCTCCGAGGCATACAAGGGTAAGGGAGTAAAGTATTCAGACGAGATTGTTCGGAGGAAAGAAGGAAAAGAAGTGATCTTATTCTTGTTGTGTATTTATTTTACATGTTTTCTCCTTTTTTTTTATGTTAAATGTGTCTCTGCTCAATTAGAATTGTGAAACTATTCTCCATCATGATTCAATAATGGTTTCATCCATTCAGTTCTTGTACAAACTACTGAGCAAAAAAATATGGTAATAAAAAGTAAGCTTTTAAATTATTTGCAAATAAGTTAAATGTTTTTTTCTCTGAAATTACAGAACTGAGTTGAAAGACTTCTCACATTGTTATCCCGCTCTTTTGTCTGTGAAGCGAACCAGAGAAGAGAGGGAGGCATGAGGCAACCCATGTACACCGTATTATAATCCACGTGTACACCTCCTACATGATATCCATGTGTACCCCTTTGACCTAAACGAGAACATATCTATAAATTTACTCATTATCAGTCTGCGTGGACTATTTTTCTCAATCATGATTTGAGATGTTTTGTATCTCTATCAAGCAACCCAGATGCAAGAAGAAACAGTTTAGGAATGAAGAAGAGTAAATATAGAAGAACAATCAAACATGAAATCGAGATAATGAAGAAGAAACAGTTTAGGAATCACCACATCCCTCAACGCTGTCTTTCGTAACTTAATCAAAACTTCAGTATCGGCTTCATCATCTCCGTCTCCTCCGCCTCCATTACCACTATTCCATTTTTTTCCCGTTACTCCCACCGTCATCTCCTCGGCCGTTGTCAACTTTCCAAATGTCTCATCTTTCGATTCGCTATATGCTCACTTCATCTTCGTAGGCCCGACGCCCTCTCCATTCCTCCGCCGTCAACGAAGAGGAAGAAGAAAACCGAAGCCGATGTCGCTTCTCCTCTATACGCAGCAAAAGCAGAGACTGCTTCTGATCGCCGGTGTTTGTTTTCTGCTCGTCGTCGGTGTTTGTTATCAGTTCGCCGTCGACAAAATAAATCGGCTTCGTGATACACAGTCAAGGAAAGAGGTAGGAAAAAGGGTATTTTGGAGTTTTCTATGAGTAAGTGTGTGTGAATAGGTGAAACTATCGTAAGAGCAGCCTCAACCGCAGGTGGATTAAGGGGTGCTAAAGGGTGGGCCTCATTATAAGTGGAGAGAGAGGAATGCTAAAAATGCTAAATTAAGTATTAGTGTTTACACTGTTTTGCAGATCCTACTAATACTAAATTAAGTATTGTCGTTGTAGAAAAAAAATCCGTTTCAAAATAAGTGTCGTTTTAGAATTTCAATGCAAAATTCATTAATAAAATTTATAGATAATTGTGTTTTTATTTTTTTATTGGTTAAAATATGGTTAGATGTATAGATAATTGTGTTTTTATTTTGGAAATATACAAAATCATATATTTTATTAATATGTGTGAATAAACCTAGAACGACAAGTAATATGAAACGGAAGGAGTATTAGTGTTTATACCGTTTTTATTTTTTTAATTTTTTAAGGATAAAAGATAAAAAAAAATACCTAAGCATCCACTTCTCTAAGAGCATCTCCAACCCCACTATATTTTTCACTTTAAAATAGAGTTTAGAGTAAAAAGTGCTCTAATGGTACTCTATTTCTCACTCTATAAGGGCATCTCCATCCCCACTCCATAATTTACTCCAAAAATGGAATAGAAAATGGAGTATGAACAAAAAATAAAAAATTACTCCAATTAGTTTTAGATGTTCATAGCAATAAACTAATGAATCAAAGAAACTAGATGGCGACAAACTGCCACTAAATGACCCTTAGAAAAATAAGTCAGTACTTTCGCATTTTAAATCATAGACATTATTCTTTTTTTTTTTTTTAACACAATCATAGACATTATTCAAAGCTTGTTTTTAAAGAGAGAAATATGATTTTAGAAACAGTTTTCTATCATCCAAAAAAGGTAGGCGGAATACAACAAAAGAACTAACAATCTATATTTTTTTCATGTTTAGTATGTTGCCCATTTTCTTGATTCAAAATAGTAAATCTATTATATAATAACATAGAATTTAAAGTAAATAAAATAGTTTTTCTTGGAAATATTCTAACAAAACGGGTAAAAATATATCTATAGAATGTTTTAAACAATTGACAGTATATAATCAAACCTAGTTATAGATAAATTCTAATCAATGTACTCTTACTCTAAGCAATCATACTCACAAATAGTCTATTATTATTAGTTAAAATAATTATGATTATTATACAAATAAAACAACAAATACCGTCTTGGAACAAATATCCAACTTGATTAGATGGCACAACATGACATCTCATTTCCAGTTCTATATAAGCATCATAACATAACCTCCAAATCTCTCTTCATTCCAATTTCATAACTAGTTCTCTACAACTTCCATTATCCTCTCTCCCTCTACAAACCTCCAACATCCAACACTTGTTAAAGAAAAATGGATCAAGAGGAGTTATCAACTTATAACCGCTGCATTTGGGTCGTCAATGAACCGGTCATCCTCGGAGCAGGATTGTCCGGTCTAGCTACAGCAGCTTCTCTCAGGGAACAACACGTTCCTTTCGTTGTTCTCCAGAGAGAAGATTGCATAGCTTCACTATGGCAACAACGTACGTACGATCGTCTCAAGCTTCACCTCCCCAAGCGATTCTGTCATTTACCGAAACTGCGCTTCTGTGAGAGTTTCCCGGGATACCCGACGAAGCTACAGTTCATTGATCATCTTGAGTCAAACGCCTCACTGTTTGAGACCAGCCTTAAGTTCCTCAACGAGCGTGTGCAGACTGTTCGGTTCGATGAAACAAGCCGGTTGTGGCGAGTCAAGACCGTGTCGAGCACTGAGTCAACTCGGGCAATGGCTGGGTTTGTTTTCCAGTGGCTTGTGGGTTCTACAGGAGAGAATGCGGAGAGAGTTATGCCGGAGACCGAAGGCCTTTCTCATTTTACAGGGGAGGTATGTTTTTCTTATTTCTAGGAGAGGTTTTTGCTTCTTATTTCTTGTTAACCAAAATTTTTGATAGATTTTTATAATAAAAATAAGATATTTAAAATAACTAACAAAATTGATTGTTGATTTACGGTGTGCAGAATTAATATTTTTTAAGTATAATGTTGTTGTTGTTTTTTTTCAAAAAAAATACTTTACAGACATTATTATTTTTCTAGTTTAATTTTATCAATTTAGAAAAAACAAAACAATAAATATTTTTTGTAATTTTATTCCTTTTGATTTGGTTTAACAATTTTATTTGATTTTATTTAAATTTCAGTAAAGTTAAGATTTTAATATATAAAAATAAATTTTAATTCATACTAAGTTATACTTAATAACTATTTTTAATATGCCTCTTATCACTTTATTTAAATATATAGACATTTGCACATAAATAATAATTTTAAATATAATAATTTTTATTTTAAAAAATTACATTTTGATATTATTATTTTTATATTTTAGCTTCATCAATTTGAAAAAAAAAATGTATTCTTTTGTAGTCTTATTTTTCTATTTGGTTTAACTATTTCAATTTTACTTTATTTAAATTTCAATAGAGTTAAAATTACATTTTATGAAAATAAAAAAATTTGAATAAAAATTACTTTATTTTTTCATATATGTCTTTTATCAGCTAATTTTAAATATATCTATATTTGAATATGTAAATTTTAGTAAAGTTTGAATTTTTGTTTGTTTTAGTTAAAAAATGTCAATCTAGTAAAAATCATATTTTTAATTAATATAATGAACCATTAAATATAAGTAAAACTTTAAATATTTGACTATCAAAAAATATTTGATTAGTGTTGCTTTAATATTATATTTGTTGATGCATATTTACAATTAATTTTGATAATATATACTATATATTTTAAATTGTTAACAAATAGCACCTAGATTCTTCACTGGAATTATCACTTACAAGTTACAAATTACAAATATCACCAATTTAAACCTAAGAGGATATGGACGTAAATAAATTATTTAAAGCTGAAGCACCAAGCCCTCTGTACTGGCAAGTAAATTATTTTGAGAAAGCATGTATCCTCGCAGTCGTCACCGTAAAACTTATTTATCTAACGTAATAAACTTTTGTTAGTTTGACCAACTATTTTAAACCTGATAAATGATTAGAGTTAAGAAATTGAAGTATAAAATAATTTGATCTGTGAAACTTATGTATATTTAAATAGCGGTATTTTGACAGGTTTTATTTTACTATGTGCATATATTTAGGTATTATAATTCAAAGCTATTAGTTATATATGTGCAGTCAAATTACAAAAGTAATCAAATTCCTGAGAGATAATTTAAAATTTTCAAAAAGTACATCAGAACTGTAAATCAAAGAGATAAAAGCAAGAATCTATTATATTGATAAATTATTTGATTAGCTTTAATTTTGTGGACTTCAGGATACTTACAAAATAGCCATACATTTTTATTTAATAAATATATTTCAGCTAGTTCTCAGCTGTCCAACGAAGGAGGGAAAAGTTATACTAACAAATAAATGTTTTCTAAATTACAAGCCCTTTCTCAAAAAAAAAAACAAAAACAAATAAATATTAATCTTATGTAACTAAATAATCAAAATAAAAGCTAACTTTAAATTAACTTGTAAATACATTAGATATCTATTGTTTTTAAAAAATTTAAAACACAACAAATAAACATAATAATTTATTAAGAATAACAATGATATTAACCATTCCGATTTTTAAAGTCAGAGTTTGAAACGAAAAAAAATCATTTCGTAAATGATAATATAAATTTACAAAATATTGTATACTATATAATATATATATATATAATCTTATTAACTTGTGAACTTGTAAAGTCTTCCGGCCGAGTTGTTATAAAAACAAAATTTCGTCCACAGATTTTCAAAACATTTTTTGTCTAGTGGTATAACCTCAAGGCTCAAATCTTTCTTAATGCACATCATTTAAAATTTTGCCAGAAAAGTGGCCAATTTTTTATATTTGCTTCTACTCTTGGACGGTCCTAGCTAGGTAGATTACATAATTTTACTTACTTTCTGTGCAGATTGTATGTGAGACCAACCCAATGGGCCATTGTGAAGCAGTTCAACGAAAGCAAGGCCCATCACGTACACAGATGACTTCTTATTACGTGAACTGGAAGGGAACTCAGGCGCTGGAACGTGTGCTTAAGCAGGAAGCCCAAGTCTGTTATGCAATAGCCATGACACGTCAACTGGCCGGTTTGCTTCGACTGGAAGGGGTTCTTGAATCACATGAAAGCCTATCTATTCAGTACGTGATCAATGAAACACGGCGACTTTTGTTCAACCAAGAAACGCCTGTTGGGTGTGGGTGGGATGGTGCGATCCCTCAACTTGAAATGCTCAATCCTCTCTACACTCAAAATGGAATAGTGTTGGAGGGCCTTGCTCGTCTGACATATAGCCTTGAGTCGACGAATCGCGTATTAGATGAGGGGGTTAAAAGATTCAAGGCTACTAAAATTATTCATCACTACCTAGCGAATTACAATGATGATGATACATTTGAAGGAAAGTTGTTAAGTTTGCTGGTCGTTTCACCGGTCACTGTAGTGGTTCGCAGCTATGAGTCTTTTTGGAGGATCGTTGGAAGTGTAAGTAGTATATGCCATTTTACTAGATTATATATATATACTTACTAGATATATGTTTGTTTTATGTAGGAAATATATTTCCCAACAGAGGATGACTTTTCCAACACAAGTGAATATTACCATGCAATCCTTTTAACTGGAGCTGGATACGACGAGAACAGGAATCAATTCTGGGAATGCCAAGACTCGGCAGGTGACGAAGGGCGGGGGATAGAGGATTTATAAGAATTGCAAGGCGAAGGAGACTTATAAGTCAATTTGTTGAGATGTCAATCGAAGAGTTGGCAGAATCTTCTTCTAAGAAACAAGCTTGAAGGAAAATACTTTGTTTTTGTTTGGAAACCTTTATATTAATTTCAAAAGATAGATTACATTACACTATTTTATATCAACCAAGATACAACAAAAGGATTGCTATAGATCGAATGTCTTTAAGGTGTCCTTGTATAAGAACATTTTTGGTGCGATTTTTGTGCTTGCTTTTGGATTGGTATGAAGTGTAATGGATTTCTGCATTATCGCTTGAAAACACACCTTGTATCCCATTCTTTTTAACTGCAATACTGATTCCTTTAAAGCCATTGACTCTGCTTCCAATACTGTTTATGTTAGTTATGTCGCAGCTGATTGATAAGCGTCTAAGTACTCTTCTTATTGCTTATCGAACCGGTTACAATCTCAAGTCACCAAACGATGCATTGAGCCATCAAATCCAGAGAACAAGCTCTCCAACAATCGATGAACATCAAGAAATGTAAAACTTCTATTTATACTCTTTTACTAATCTTCTCCACTCCAACTGCCATTTCCTTTCCTCCTACCATCTCAACAACCCTCAGCCACATCAGCACACTATCATTCAGTATCTATTACTGATCCTTTCAGAATTGGGTTTGTGGGCAGAATCATAGAGAATCCATCCAATCCCGTCCTTGCTATCCATACTGATCAAGAAAGCATCTACATAACGTTCTGCAGTAGATCAAGAATTGATCAGGTAATAAGTATGAGGAGGTGATATCTTATTTTCATCAGCTGGAAAGACCACTTCTTTTCCTCATGCTTACTTGTAACCCAGAGTTGAGAAAGCTTGATTAATAATATCAGGAATTGACCATATTTTGCCATTGAAAACAAGAGTTCATTTGTTTACTAGTGGCTAGGAGAATTTCTACATGGTCAGTTATTGTTGGATTTATAGCAGAAAGGGAAATCTGTATGTGACACATGCTATAGTTTAATATCAATGTGCTATACTAACATCATAGCCTCCAACGATGTTTGCATTCTGCAGATATTGCATTCCAAAAAGGTATTTATTTAGGCAAATAACTTACATTTTTGCATATTTCTGTATGGAATAAGTTATAGTTATTCACGTTCTATAAAGAGTAATAAGTATAGAAGAGAAACAAAGATAAGAACTAATCAGGAGGAACCAACGGGCTTAAGGAAGTTGTCAAAAGGAGTGGAGCTTGGAGGATTGAAGAAAGGAGGATGGTTTTGGTACTCAGTGACACACATATTCGAAGCTGCTGCTGGTGCACCCAATCCCATAGTCTCCCAAGAGTTCGTCTGATCCACAAAAGGATTCCCACCACCAGAAGGCAAAGCAGGACTACTACTTTCTTTAATTTGGTTGCTGAACTTGTTGCTTTTTGCAGACATGAAAGACATCTTCTCTTGTTTCCCCATGAGAAGAGCCTCGCAGTGTCCTGCCATTTCTGTGTATGTCATGTCTGGTGGATCAGACACTGAGTATCTCCCTAACTGTGCTGTTGTCTGAGACACCTGAAACACATTTTCATTTGAATTTGTGGATTCATAATGCAAACAAAAACTCGAAGCCTTATAAACCAATAAAGATAAAGATCTTACTGCACTAAGAAGTTCATCGATGCTTAGGAGAAAGGCGGTCTTGGCATTGGGTTGAGTATCAAGAGCAAGCTGATCCTCTGGGGGAGTTGGAGCTGCATCAATCTCCGGTATAAGAGACTGAGTTTCATCCTGTGGGAGAGACGAAAGTAAAAGGAAACAGAGTGATGTTATGGTAAAGATAGTACATATTCAGAAACAAAGCACCAACAATAGGTGAATACGTTACGTACCATTTCTCGTGGTTTGTTGTTTTTATCTTCAGAACGGTGAACATGAACTGGAGATTCTGTCAACTGCGTTCCAACAGGACAACCGTCGATAGGTATGAAATCTGAAACTAGCTGCTCCTTTATAGACGACGAGTCTTGCTGCAAGATAAAACCATCAATACAGTTAAGTAAACTCATGTACATTACAAGATAACTAAGAGAGAAATGATGAAGATTTTTTAGAAAGTACATCTGATAGTTTCCCTAGAAACTTCATTATCATGACAGCGTAATGTTCTCGAGGTTGACTTTGTGTAGTTTCTTCTATAGCCACAAGTGAAATCAAAGCATCATCATCGTCTTCTTTTGATCCATAACTCTTTGCTGGTTGCTCTTCTTGTCCATAGAACACAGCATCTAGCTTGGAATCTTCCACCAGTTGAAGAAACGGGTCTACCTGATATAAGCAACAAACATATTTTAGTATCAAACTGTATTATTACTAGAACAGATGAAAAAACATCTATCTACCGTTTTCTCTTGTAGCGCGGTTTTGGCGTTATTAACAAGAGGAGGGATGTTGAAGGCTCTCGCTGAGAAAATGATCATTGATGTAGCCAAAGTAAAGAGTGATCTACGCCTTGATGGATGCAATGGTCCTAAATATTGGCAACACAAAGAGTTAATGCAACGCTTCTCATGACATTAGATGCATAATAAACAGGGTAACATCTACATTTAGACAAGTATAATGGACTATACCTCCAAGAGATAGATTCCTCAAAGAAAATGCTAGCTGAAAGCTCCATACCAAGACTTCATTGCTTGAGTTCTACATTAATTACGAAGCCATTGTTAAATATGAACTAATGCAGTGTAACTAGACAGTGTAACTTGTTAACTATTGTACCTTAGTCCTTCCAAAGAGAAGTACTAAGCTATATGTATTAGCAATGGCTTCATAGTTTTGTGGCATGTTGTGAGGAGACAAAGACTGCACCCAGATGGATGAAAGCAAAAGGCAAATCTGGTGGCTGCTTAATCTTAAAGGTATCACCTGAAAGGACACACAAAACCAATTATAAGCAAATGATAAAACTCTCATCATAGTTATATAACAAGCTCAAGTATGAAACATACTGGTTTCTCTTCTGAACCTCCCAAAGGATTCTGATCAGATACCATTGATGATGGGTTCCTTTTCACACTCTGACTCCTGCTGTAACTTGACTTTAACCGGCTCAACACTGAACTTGTATTGTTCTTTGGCTCCTCCTCGTCAAAATTTTCACCTCTACTAGCAAACCTTGACTGCGACCTGCTAAGTGTTGAGACTCTCTCAATCTTTGCAGCACCATCTACAGAGTTATCTGACTCCATCTTCAGTTTTCTAAACAGTGCAGCTGAAGAAGAGAACACAGACACGGTTCTTGACAGTGTCCTCTGCATATCAGCGGGCCTTCTAGACTTTGGAACTGAGTTTGGACAAACAGAAGATGGGACCAGAACAACAGAGAATATACGGTGGGCACCCATCCTAGATTCATGGTCAGCACAGACCATAGCTTGAAGCAACTGATGGAACAGTGCATCTGGAAAAGCCTGTGTAAAGATTGCAATATTACACACATTGAGTGTAAACAGATGTATAGAAGAAAGAAAGTTCAAGGTTAAAGAATCTTGCCTTGTTTTCATATGATAGATTTGGTATAGCTGCAATAATCTGTGCTGTCCGGAAAACAGCGGCGATGAGAGTTCTTGCCATGACTGTAATGTTTGACATGCTTTCTAACATGACAGCCATTATGTCAAGGATAGGACCCGCATCTCCTACCTACATTATCAAAGAAAATCAGGTTCTGTAGAGCTTATTGGGGAGGATAATATGAGTTACCTTGTGTGATAATTGCACTAGGCATTGCTCAACTGCAGTTTCAAACTTGAGATTATACTGAATCATCTCATTCCCAAGATTTGAATCATCTAGTGAACAATGAATGCTCTTCCTCAGATGCCTGATCATATCACTTAACGCACCAATTATTGCAACAGATGGCAATACTTTAGTTTGCTGGGCAAGTGCAGTTGCAACATAAACTATGTCTAGTTGCATCTTAGGTTTCTTCAGGACATTCTTGTGATCAAGGTGCTTGATCAGTATGGACAAAAGGAAGTGCGTGTTTTGCCCTGTGGTCAGTTACTAAACACTATTAGTAATCAGTAACAACGATGAGTAATAAACCAAATGGAGATGTTACCAACCAGATCTTTCTATCAGTAACTGAACGTCCTGCAAAACATATAAAGCAAGACCGTTGTCCGTGGACCAAACTTCATTGAAATCAAAGTATCGGAAGAGTGACTCGAGTACACGCCTCACAGTTGTAGCTTCTTTAGCTAACTTAGCCAGGTTATGCAGACAAACCCTCGACCAAAACTTGGGGTTCTTAGCGTCTTCCCTGCACCTTCTTTAATCAGATAAAGAAAAGGGGACGTATATATATTCGAATTCTATAAAGAAAACTAAAGCTTGAGTAGAAGGGTTTACACAGATACGATGGCCTTGCCTCTGTCATCCACAATTCTTGTCCAAGAAGCAATCCTTGTCTCAGCTTCTGCAGGAGAAAGTTCAGAAGCAGTGTTGTTGTCTTGTTGTTGTACGGCACCAGTGGAAGATTGAACAACTCCTCCATAATTTTCTAAGACAACAGAGACAACCTGCAAAGAAGAAAACATAGGACAAATGATTGAACAGTTCAGAGTTTTTAAACTCGCTTCCAAGCAAAACTTACATTGTCAAATTCCACTGAGATATGTGAAAACTCTCCCATGAACCAAACCTGTGATAAACACAGTGATTGTATCAATACTTTTTCTTGCAAATGGAATAAACAAACTGAGTTATATATAACGAGTACCAAGGATGAGAGAGCTTGGAGACCAGCAGAACACAAATGTATTGTCCTTTCTTCTTCTCCAAGCTCGTGAGCTAGAGGACAGATTTTTGGAATCAGCCCATCTAAGTTAAACATGTATGTGCCTTCTGTCTGGAAAAGAATCAGTGACAGACATTATCAGGCTCCAGAATCTGATGTTGTTTGTCTTAAGACAGGAAGTTTATCAAGAGATGTGCACCTGACTGGTAACAAAATCATAGATAGCTTCACAACCTAAAACGCGCATCTCATCATGCCTGGATTGATCCAGAAGAATATGAATGAGGCCAAGGTAGCTACTAGCAAACAAAGACCTGAAAGACATAAATTCATTAGGAGAAAGCCATATTTTTATCTTAAAACAGAGTATAATGTTTGAATATTAAAAGCAGAGAGCATACATTTGTTCATTACAGGCAACCAAGAGCTTCTTGTAGATACACATAACAATCTTTACAGAGTGAAATTGCTCCAATCTCAGTTCCTTGTAACACCTTTGTTCAAGATAGGTTGTAATCTGAAACATAAATATATTCAATTATATTCCTTTTAAAAAAATGAAGATAACTAAATCCCAGTATCATATAATGTTATAAAGGTTGTGGAAAGTTACCTTAGGGATACGAAGAGGGTTTTTGGCAGCATATTCACATAGTTTACTGATTTTTCTGTCATTAGGTTGCTCATCCTGCAAATTAGGAAGCATAGTGTAGGAGAAGTTCTCATAGTCAATAAGCAGAAACACTTGACGTGCAAAAGTGGACTAAGAAAAAGTTTAACACGTTTCTTGATTCTTCTCCAGAAATTATTATCACGCAGGTATAAAGTACTAAGTGGCTATGTTACGAAAAACATAAAATCCTGTAAAGAATATTTTTTTCTCCGTTTCATTTTAATTGTAGTTCTGAGTTTATACACACATATTAATAAAATATATAATTTGTATATTTTCAAAATAAAAATACAATTACTTATAAAATTAACCATATTTCGACTAATAAAAAATAAACTTTTAAAATGAAAATTTTGTCTACAGCAACAACTAAATCAAAACGGAGGGAGTATCAAAGATCCATCGTGCAACAATTACACTAATTTACCCTATTTTTTTTAATATGAAAAAAACAGCAGATATTCGCGTGTCTTAAATCTAATGGAACTCGTGTTCTGTCAAACAGCAAAGGATAAAAAGCTCATGCAAAAAAAAAAAAGGGGAATGACGTCATGTTTGAGGAAATGCATGCGAGAAGGTAGATTGAGATGTAAAATGGGTAAGAAAGGCAGACCGGGGAACGAGGGAAGATGTCGGCGAGAAGTTGTTTGTATCTCTTGACGGGATGTCTGGATCTGGCTCGCAAAGCAGGACAAAAGCAACACAAGCTTTCGCATACGGGGAACACGGTCCTAGCTACGGCCCCCATCTCTCTCCCTCCTCAAAACCAAAGATTCCAAGAACCGAACACGAATAATTACAAACACATGACGTAACCGCAGATCGATAATGAATGATGAAAACAGAGATCCATTCGGATAGGGATGAGAAAGAGAAATGGGAAAGAAGAGAATCGATGAGCTTATTGCGGGACTTTCATCTTTGTATTTTCAAAACAGCATAATTTGAGTCGATTTACTATTTGTGTTACTTTTTTTGGCAATAATGATTTTGATAAAGTATTAAAACAAAAGGAAGAAGATACAACAAAATCAATTAAATAATAAAAATTAATTGGACGTAGTGAGACGCCTGAACTTGTCATGTTTGTTTCTAAACATTCCAACTGGTGGTTGATGGGAGAGGATGTTGAAATGTGAGGGAATGTGAGGGAATAAAGGGACTATTTTTGGGTAAATTCAATCACATCCTCTCACTTTTTTTTTTCAAACCTTTTAAACCATGTTTTTAAAGCTTTCTTCCTTCCCAAGAAACAAACTGCTGATTCCAGACTATGAACAGTCTTCATATATACTCTCTCCGTTTCGATTTAATTGTCGTTGTAGAGGAAAATTTTCGTTTCAAAATAAATGTCGTTTTAGAGTTTCAATGCAAAATTTATTAATAAGATTTTTTATTTTATTTTTCTATTTGTTGAAATATGATTAGGTGTATAATTAATTGTGTTTTTATTTTGAAAATATATAAAATCATATATTTTTTTAATATGTGTGTATAAATCTAGAACGACAAATAAAATGAAAAGTATGGAGTATTGATTTTTATGTCATAATCATAACAGAAGAAGAAGAATTTCTAAAGAAGACTTGCTTTGTTGTGTGTTTTATTATATGTAAAGAAGATCACATTCGTACTTAAAACAATATCCAAACAATGTCTTTATATATGTGGGTAAATAAAGAACTAAAACTACCAACGAAACCATTACAGTTCAACAAAACAGCATTATATGGAGTTCCTACTTCAATTCCTAGGTCACATCCCAGAAGGTGTTCCTTCCAATTATAAGGCAACATGGCTTTCTAGTAAGAAACTTTAGCTGGCCTTTTCTTAGGCCGCTAGGGATGTTGATAGGATTATTTTCGGCCTGGCCTGCCTAAAGCCCATCACAATCAACGTTGCAGATCTCGACTTTCGGTTCTCAATTTTACATACCATATACGACTATTTTTCGTTTTAAGATTGTTCATAATTCGATCAGTGCGACTTTATTTAAACCTAAGGTGAAAAAGAAACAATCTGTACTCCTTTATTTTGTCATCTACTCTCTCATTAGTTTATATAGGAAGAAGTGGAGTAGCTTTTATTCCAAACATTTAAGTGCTTACTATGTGTTTGTCGGATCAGATTCCATCTTAAGTATCGAATATCATTGACTTTTTTTTACTTAAAATATTTAATTCTTAAGTTGCATTTAATAATCTCTCTTTTTTGGTTAGTGCACTAAACTCATATTCCATCAAGATGTACAAAACTGTAACACAATCAGTCACATTATACAGATTTTTTTTTGATAATGAGAAGAAAGAATAATGTGTGAACAAAGAAACACTGTTGGTGTTTCCGCGTGAACTCTAGTTTCCAATTTTGACCAAACACTACACAAACCTCTTTACTCTTTCTTTGACCAACACTAGAGAAGACTAGACTTGACTTTTAGAACCAAAAATAAAGTTAGAAAAGACTTTTCATCTCTTTTTTTTCCCTCTTTAAAAATCAACGTTTATTATTTTATGTAATACATTTTATTTAAATAGTCATTATAGGGTAAATTTTTTGTTTTAAAATAAATATTATTTTTGGTTTTTAAAGAAAAATTTATTGATAATATTTTCTATTTAAAATTTTTATTAATTAAAATTATTAAATATTTATGATAATAGTGTTTTTATTTTGAAAATATGTAAATTAAATATTTACTTAAAGAGTAAATTAAAGAGGAAGAAAAAATGATGATTTTTTTTAAAAAAACATTGAAAAGTAGTACTCAGTATTTATATATCCGTCATTCCCCACGGCAATCGCGTAAATCAACTTCAATATAAGGAGAGAGAGTAAACCCTAATTACTATCTTTCTCCTCTGATCTGAAAAAGTTTTCCATCTACTCAAATTCCTTTCCGACAGCTCCAATGGCGTTTTGGAAAAACTGTGGGTTGGAGCTCTTGGCAGCATCTCTAGCCCTAACAACCTTTGTTCTGATAAACTTGGCGGAGGCGAACTCAGATGGAGATGCTCTCTACGCTCTTAGAAGGAGCTTAGCGGATCCAGACCGTGTACTCCAGAGCTGGGATCAGAATCTTGTTACTCCTTGCACCTGGTTCCATGTCACCTGTAACCAAGACAACCGCGTCACTCGTGTGTAAGAAACATCCTCTTTTCGATTCTCTGTTATTCTCTCTCTCCGTGTTTCTCGGAGTTTTACCTTTCTCTTCGCTTTAATTTTTTTTAGGACATAACTTCTTTGTTTTGTTTCTAATTTTTGTACTAAACCTTTTATTTATTTATTTTTTAATTATTTTCTAGTCGATTTAATGTCTGAGATTTATCATGATGGTGTGTTAAGACTTATTTACATGTACCCCCCTAGCTTGTTATGCTGTGTTTGGTCATTTGGGAAGATTTAAGATGAATTTGTTTCATTGATTATTTAAACTACTACTTGTTAGAGATTGAGCAAACAATATTTATCTCTTATAGAATTTTTCTCTTGATATATATGCTAAGTAGTAATTAGTAAGAATTCATGAACAAAATATGATTGGAGATTTCTTTGACTAATCCTAATTTTTGCCCACATGTTTTTTTTTCTCTTTTGACTGACCTGAATGGGGATTTTAGTTTATCTTGCGATGGTTCAGCTCTTTCTTTTGTATTTATCAAACTTGGGGCTTACTTTTAATTTGGTTTCTTTTAAGGTTCATGTACATATCTTATCATATGGTTGCCCTTTTCTCACAGATTCATATGCAGAGTACGGCGTTACAAGGAAAAGAACACTTTCTTGTTTAACTTTCTAGTATGAAAAAGGGGGGAAATCTAAAGGCTCCCATGTTTTGCACAGTGTAGTAGATCTCTCTATAGTCACATTGGATTCCTTAAAAAGTCTAGAAAGAATCCCCTAATAGTTAAATTCCATTTAGTAATCAGTTTAACTTTGCTTGTACCTTGTGATTTTCTCCATGCTTTGTTCCCTGCTTTGTGAGTTCTTACGCTTTTTAGAAGAATCTTGGATTCGTTGTAGTCGCTAACAACTTGTTGGGTGTCCAAAAAGATTGCTTAATATGTCTTGTAATCTTACTATCTCTTTCTTCTTAGATATAAAGATTTGTATTCTTTTCTTAAATATGTTTCTCTGACTCTGCTTCCTTTTTTTTTTTTTTTTGCAGGGATTTGGGTAATTCAAACCTTTCTGGACATCTTGCACCTGAGCTTGGGAAGCTCGAACATTTACAGTATTTGTATGTCATCACTTCACTCTTTTGTCTCTTGCACGTTCAACTTTTTTTTCCATTACCAGCTCTAGTGAAATTAGATAGTGGAAATTAAAGTTTATCTTAAAGTGCAGCTAAAACATTCCACTACGAGATTGATTTATGTAATAATAGAGAATGTAGATTTAACTTTTTTTACTTGTCTTATAATTGGGTTGACACAGGGAGCTCTACAAAAACAACATCCAAGGAACTATACCATCTGAACTTGGAAATCTGAAAAGTCTCATCAGCTTGGATCTTTACAACAACAATCTTACCGGGAAGATTCCTACTTCTTTGGGGAACTTGAAGTCTCTGGTCTTTCTGTAAGTTTTTTCTCAAATTCTGAAAAAGTATATTGCTTGCTTATTCTCCTTCTTATGCTTGATTGATCTCTTCATACTCTGAACTGTTTAATTGTTGCAGCCGGCTCAATGACAACCGATTGACTGGTTCAATCCCTAGACAACTAACGAAAATTCCAAGCCTTAAAGTCTTGTAAGTTCAGCCTTTCTCTGAAACACCATCAGTCTTTGAATCTCTTTTTACCCAACCTATTGACTCAATGCTCTTACTTAATTATCTTTTTCTCAGTGATGTGTCCAACAATGATTTGTGTGGAACTATCCCAATAGAAGGACCTTTTGAACACATTCCTTTGGAGAAGTAAGTTTTTTTTTTTTCCTTTTATGTTTGTTTCACCTGGCCAACAAAGTTTCTTGATAATGTTTCTCCTGCATTGTGAACATTCTCACCCCGTGTTACGCAATGCATTCCCCGTTAGGAATGAGTGTGGAAACAAAGCGTCTAAGTAGTCTTTGTATATTATCCCACAATACTGTAACCCATCAGCCTCTTGGCATTTTCTAGAAATGGGTCTTCGTATCATAATTTTTGTTTGAGATACAATTAAATTGGAGATTGCATATAAACTGATAAGAGTTGCATATGAGAATGTGTTGCTAATTTTACTCAAAAAACAATTGTGCAGCTTTGAGAACAACTCGCGATTGGAGGGTCCGGAATTACTCGGTCTTGCAAGCTACGACACAAACTGCAACTGAGACAAGTAGTAAAAAGTGTAAGGAAGTAATGTGGGGTGGACCTTGTAAGAACACGTCACCACTTTTATCAAATATCACATCTATTGTTATGTAATAAGTATATATATATGTCAGTAGTTGAAAAACAAAGAAAAAAGAGAGCCCAAAGACTCTGTTTAAGTAAAAACATATACATGCGTCTTTCGTGTGTGTGGCACTGAGAAGTAATATTGGTATTGGTAACAAGTTCTGCATTAACACTTGTTTATGGTCTGTCATATAAAGCCAAAAAAGTATGGATTTAGGTGCGTTATTATCACTTTAATATTCAGTTCGATTCCTCTTAAGTAATGTTTGGTTTTTATTTTAACCATCTAACTAGCTCGCGTGGTTCACCGGTTCCACCGACTAATTCATTTCCATTTGACTACGATTCATCATCATCTACGCTTGTATTAGTTTGTGGACATTTAAACAAAATTACAAAAGAATACAGTTCTTCAAGTCTCATGTGGGATCAAAACTTCAAAAAAGAAGGATAAAAAATGATTCATGTGTGCGTATTAGTTTGTGGACATTTAAACAAAATTAAAAAAATACAGTTCTTTAAGTCTCATGTGGGATCAAAACTTCAGAAAAGAAGGATAAAAAATGAATCATGTGTGTGTATACTTGACTACACATGATCAATATACTTGATTAGTCATATTACTATTTAATTCATTAGGAGGAAGCTTAAGAGATGTATTAGGATAACTAAACATGCTCTTTCTATCATTAACGCGACACATACTTGACTACACATGATCAATATAATTGATTAGTCATATTACTATTTGATATCAATTAATGCTTGTTAAATTTTCATGGGACAAAGAATATGGTGCAATAGATTTCATCTCACTCCTCAATTCAAAGAGTGGTTGTATAGAAAATAAGAACCTTTTCCCTCTCTAGAACTAAAAGCTGATTCAATTCCAAGTCAGGATAATCTAATAAACAAACCTCAGATGACAAAACTTGTTCTCTTGTAATTTTATCATTAGTCTCATTGTCTTGAGCACAATTTGGTACATCTCATGGTTCGTTTTCTCTGTGTTTTGGTAGGTTTATTGTTTATCCTCAAAAAAATTTCCTATAGATGCTTGAAGACTCATATACCTCTCATCATGTTGGCACGTGCACGTCGTTCGAAAATTTGCTATCGGTTGCTCACTTAGCTTTACAAACCGGTCGCATTACTCATATACTTATTTGATGTAGTATAACTATATATTAATCACTTCTTATTGGACTTTTTTTTTTCTTGACGATATATATCTAAGTAAAACATTATATATAGTTGTATCTATCAAATTCCTTAAAAGAAACATGATAACATAGAAATGTTCCAATACAAAATATTTTAAATCCTAACAAGTGGCTTGAGTCTTGACCGGGGGAAAAGAAGAAAACACACACAAACTAAGCGACTACGACAACAATGTGGTAAAAACCACTTGATTAATAAAGAAAGACAATAACCAAACTAACTAAAGATAATAGCGATATAATGTAGTAACATAGAAGCAACCAGCCACATCCCCCATTTCCACTTCTTAACCGGGATAGTTACGGCCACATCCCGGACATTTACCGGAGCCACCGGTGCAATCCTTACATCCGGGACAACCGTTGTGGCTACAACCGGGGCAAGCATCATTGCCATAGCTCAAGCTAGGGTGAATTGGGAGATGGATAGGGCTGCCTCTGAAAGGGCCGTTCCAGACTTGTTTGTAGTTAGAGTAGCCATGGTCCGTAGGAGTGTCATTGGTGTCTCCTTCTTCTTCTTCTTGACCCTTCTCGGAGTCAGAACCGTCAGCATCTTCCTCTTCGATCTTCTTCTTGAAAGCGTTTCTGCTGCTGCCTCTGAGGTTACTAGGGTAGATGAATGGAGAAACCAAATCTTCATCAACCATGTCTTCAGCTGGTGGAGGTTGTTGGTTTTCAGAGTTAGGCGTGGCCGAGAAAACTCTCTCTGACGTCGTACCGATTTGAGGAGTAGAAGAGGACTTGCTGAATCCAGATTTGGTGTATCTGCACATGGTTTTGAATCCTTTCATCTTTGAGAATACGTTGTGATTTTGAATGTGGTGTGAGTGAATCCACTTTTCTCCACTCTTCTTTATATAGAGGATTAAGATGAAGAACATCAATCGCAATAGTTATGATGAAGAGTAAGAAGGGTGGTTTAGGGTTGGTATCCATCTCTCGCACTTTCTCCTGCGGGAACACTCTGAGCACCGGGAGACAGATTCTAAAAATATACACACTTTTGCTCTTATTTCTCTCCAAAGTGTTGTTAAAAAAGAAAATGGGTCAAAATTATTCCCTGCAGTAAGAAAATTCCTTATAAGGAAAAGCAGAAACACGCGAACTAAAGATTTGAAATGATATTTTCTTCATTTACGTTTTCCAAAGCCAAAGTGTATTTACTTCATGTGAATAGAGACATGTATCCCTCGATAGAAGCTGGAAGCATGCATAACTACGACAGAGGCATGCGTATATTTATTACTCTACATCTCGACAGAGGCATGTATAAATAATTATTACTATGATAGATACATTGCAATTAATTGGTTTAAATTTTCGTACCAAATTTTTGCTATTTTGCATTTCAAAGCCCTCAAGTGCTGTAGTTGAATTGTTATAGTCTCGAGTATGATTTTTTTTTTCTCTCGAATATGAGATAGTACACGATGAAACTACATACGTTTATTTACATTACTACTACGATAGAGGCATGCATAGATTTATTACTCCACAGCTCGACAAAGACATGTATAAATAATTATTACTATGATAGATGCGTTGCAATTAATTAATTGCTTTAAATTTTCTTACCAACCTTTTGCTGAAGTCTCGTATATGATAGTGTTCACGATGAAACTATATACGTTTATTTACATTAGTTAGCTACTTCCTTAGAGCATCTCCAATGTATTACTGCATTTTTTATTCCAAATTGGTGCAACACTAAAATGGAGTTAAGTTTTACTCTAATGTATTACTCCATTTTACACTCCAAAACTATTATTTTTAAATTATTCTATTTTTATTTTACTAGTAATTGTAAATAATACCTTATACTTATAAAACTTTACAAACTAACACCAATTATTTATGTTTAAAATATTTTTTTAATATAAATTATTTTATGTAAAATTATTAAATAATACTTTGTGGAATATACTATTTCTTTTATGTTATTGTATCATTTTAAATATTATTTAAATTAAAATAAAAATATTAAAGATTTAAAGGACCATTTTATTAATAAAAAAAGGTTCAACTCCAAAATGGAGTAATAGGTAAGATTACTCCATAAATGGAGTAACCCTAGCCATTACTCCATCTTGGAGTTGAAAATGAAGTGGGGTTGGAGAAGATTTTACTCCATAATCATGTTTGGAGTTGAAAATGAAGTAGGGTTGGAGATGCCCTTAGCTTTAACTTTTATGAAAAGAGTTTTAAGTTTTTAACGATTATTTAGCCCTTGTTCTATGAGATTCGAAAACCAAAAGTAAAATATTTTGGAAGGCAAGACATTTTCTTCTTACTTATTCACTGTTCATCTAATGCAATAGATTTGTTGGTGTTACGGGATCGATACACCCTTTAATCTGTTTTAATCATCATGATCAAGACCACACATGATTATTCTAATCATAAAAGCAAGAACACATAAGGATTTTGTTGATCCTAAATTCATTCATTTGCGTGAGGAAAGCTATATCTCAGAGGAGGGGAATACTCTCATCCTCTCCACTATAAATCGGTGTGACTACAAGTGGTGCATGTTCACTAGAGATTTACACTAACCCTCTCACGGTTACTTCCTTACACTTGGCTAGCACCCTAGCACGAGCTTCTTAAGAAATACTCACTGATGTGGTTCTAGTTGGTTAATTTTTTTTGTCCCATAGTAACCATGGATACACTTTGATTTCAAAATCTTGTATCCAAAACATTCATTTTTATAGATCATTTATATCTATAAGTACTCAAAATAACTAATATATTTGAATTATAATTTAGTTTTAGGTATTAATATTATTATAAATAATATTTGTATATATAAATTTATATGTTCGGAAATGTTCAAATACTCATTCGATTTTCGGTGAGGGTTAGGTTCGGTTTCCATTTTTTTGGATTTTGAAAAAGGATACTTTCTGATATTTAGGTAGGGTCTAATTAGGTTTGGTACCATGATTTTTGGATCTATTCCAATTCAGTTTTCCGGGTGCAAATATTATGCTCAATCTTATAAAAGTTAATTTTGGTCTAAAATAAGTCAAAAAATCTAAACATCAAAGTTATAAATTTATCAGATATAATAATTAATTAAATTAAAATATCAAAATAATCTAAAAACTAATTCTGTTTTATCTTTGATTTTTAATTTATTTTCAGATCGATTCTGAGTCAGTTTTTAGGTGCAAATGTTATGTTCAATCTTATTAAAGTTAATTTTGGTCTAAAACAAGACAAAAATCTAAACATCAAAATTATAAATTTATTAAGTATCTATAATTAATTAAATTATAATATCAAAATAATCTAAAAACTAATTCTATTTAATCTTTGATTTTTTTATTTATTTTCGGATCGATTCCGAGACAGTTTTCCAGGTGCGAATATTATTGCTCAAACTTATAAAAGTTAATTTTGGTCTAAATAAGTTAAAAATCCAAACATCAAAGTTCTAAATTTATTAGATATATATAATTAATTAAATTAAAATATTAAAATAATCTAAAAACTAATTATGTTTAATCTTTGATTTTTTTATTTACGTGCTAGGCCAGTCTCGCCGTTCGACTAGCGGATACTAGGTTTCTCCCAATAATACAACCTTAGAGAAAAACATTAGCAGAGGGATTCTCTCCCAATATGTCACAATTAAATTAAATAAAACTTGAAATATGAAAAGAGAGATAATTAAGTATCCGACTGGTTTAAACACAGAGGTTGCGGTTGCAAGAGTTTTCAGATGCAAGTAATTGCGGTTTCAAGTGTTATTAAGCGTTTTGTATGATTGGTATAACGTTTAAAAATTGTTGCGTTTACATGATATTTTTGACTGGTTGATTATGAGTTTTTGCAGTTGTTTAATACTCCCTCCGTTCCACGAAGATAAATGTTTTACAAAAATAAATTGTTTCACAAAGATGTATTTTTTATGTTTTCTATACAAAAATTGCAAATTTTAATAAAATTAATTGAATTTATTGAAAGACTATTGGTTAAAATGCATTGGAATTTGATAATTTCTAAACACGATGTATGATTAATGTGTTTTCTTAATATGTGTGAAAACACCAAAACATTCATCTTAATGGAACGGAGGGAGTAATAAATTACCAGTATTAACATATTATAACACTATAACAATATAAAAAAAATATATTATTGTGATAAAATATAATTATTATTAATATAATATAATTAATAATAATAATATGTTTATTTATTTTACTTTTTAATTTAGATGAAAGTTGTAATTTTAATAAAATTTGTTTTAATATTTATATTAAAAAAATTAGAATAATATTTTGTTTTTATATATGTATATATCTTTCTATAAATATATATTAATGTTTAAAATTATAGTGAATATTCTTAGTTTAAAGTTTTTATAAAATAAATTATGATAGTGTTTGTGGATTTATATATATATATATATATATATATATAATATTCATTTTCAAATTTAATAAAAAAATTTAAAATATTTTCAAAAAATATTTTTATCTTTATTTATTTAACTACAGTAGCAAACGCTAGGAAGAACCAATTTTAATTTAAGGAGATTCATAGTGGTTTATAGCATTTTTGTGATTGTTTCAAAATGTCAAAAACCACTATCAATCGCAAAACTATGTTTGCGGGTGCTAGCGAAAAAATTAGTTTGCCCCTAAGTTGGGAATGATTTCATTGCTTATGTGTCAATTTATTTGTGGTCAATTTTCCTTTTTATTTCATTTTAGTTAAACCATAAATTTTTATTAATACTTCTTCTGTTTCAAAATTATATATTTTAGTTTTTGTACACAAATTAATAAAAAATATTAAATGCATAATTTTTTGGTAATTATTTATTTTTCATAATTTTAAACCAATAAAAATTCAGTAAATGCAATTTATTTTGTTTGAAATTTGTAATTAGTTATTATTAATTAATAAAAAGGTGAAGTGAAAATACAAAAAAAAATATGTCTTTTTGAAATAATTTTTTTCTCTAAACATGTATTAACGAAATGGAGAGAAATTGATTAACTACTGAGAGAAACTCCACCGTTAATATAAGAACGAGGTTTAACATTGACATGAGTCTTAATAAATAGAAAGGGCCTAAACATTATCGAATGTCGGGTCGTTAGACTAGTTGATGTAGTTTGGGCTGTGGCGGTTTAAAGGGTCATAGTTGCTTTTGCAACAAGGAAAAGAAAGCTTAAATAGGGCTTCAGGAAACCCTATTTAGGGCTTTGGGAAAGAGAAATATTCCAGAGCCGACCCTGTATGCTATCTATAATCAATTAGGGCATATATTTTTTTCCTGAAGCGAGCTTAAGGAAGAAAAAAAAATGTCTCTGTTTATCAACCGAGTCAGGAATCTATCTGTAAGACACTAACACCAATTTTCTCTAAAACTCCCCCCCACTGTTTACTATGTTGTGTTGACTAGGATACTGATGACAGGCATATAGAGTGGTCAGTGCTCGATTTTTCTCAGCTTTGCCGGAGTCTCCCTGTTTCCTTTTGAGTGATAAGACTGTGAAAGAGTCTGAAGAGGGTGGTGACAGGATCGTAAGATACAGAATATTCGACCCGAGGACTGAACAAGTAGTGACTACCTCGGAGAAGAAGCTTCCCAAGGAGCTGATTGGTCAAGCACTTGTTGGATCATCGCAAGGATGGGTTGCTTCTATGGATAGTAAAGATCTCCCTATAAATCTGACTGATCTGTATAAGCCACTTGTCTCATCCCCAAGAGTCATACCTTTGCCTTCCCTTGGGTTTTATCCGCGTCCCTTTACTACTGAGTTGTCTCTTTCGTCTTCTTGTCCTGACCAAGACCAAGAAGACTTCACTGTGGCTGCAAAGTTTTGCGGAACTCATCTAAGTGTATACAAGCCTTGTTTGGACTTGGAGTGGATTCACATAGAGACCTCTTTACCTCTAGTTCCAGCCTCTGAGCTCATGTATTCCAAGAGAGACAAAGCCTTCTATTTCACGAGTGTTAAGGGTCTCTACATGGGTTCACTGCATCTCAGCGACAAGAAGAAGAAGAAGATCAAGTATCAAGAAATGCGTCTCTGCAACTTCCCTAAGATCCCTGGGGAGATGTTGGATAGATGCTTCACGAGCAAGCACTTGGTGGAATCTCCCTCTGGTGATCTTTTCTTGGTCAAGTGGTAAGTTTCTCATATCTGTTTATTAATCAAGAAACGTCGAATAGAGATTTAGCTTCTCTGAACAGGTACGCACAGTGCACACACGTAGACGACGAGAACGGGGAAGCGAAAGGCATACACAGCAAAACCAAGCGGTTCATGGTATTTAGGGAAGAAGAAAAGAGCAGATACTTTAGTTACACAGAAGATATTGGAGATCTATGCATCTTCCTTAGCAAGGGTGAAGCCTTGTGTCTTTCGTCAAGCATGTACCCGGGGCTCAAACCTAACTCCATCTATTACATAGGCCATGGTCTTGGTTCATACGATCTAGCCTCTGGTACGGTTCATTCCTTTGAACCTCTAGGTGCAACAATGCTTAACCATGCTCCTTTCTGGATCCATTCTATTATCTGATGATCTGTTGCCTATAGATAGGACTTGGGGATTGTTTACTTTTAATATGGTGTCGTTATTATGCCACCACAAGTTTTGCTTTGTTTTCTGTTCTTCTTTGCTAAACTACTCACTATGTATGCCTCTGTGCTTTGGGCTAAGTTTATGTTGATCTTAGTTAGAATATCATCGGATAAGAAAGAACGAATCGATTTAGTATAGCTAGAAAGAACGACCGACCAACTTAACTGGTTAGAAAGAACGACCAATTTTGAGAATGTTTTAAGGGTCTCTAATAATATCCAGTGAAGCCATGTGGAGACTTTAATTCGTAATTACTATTCTGCATCTAAATTATTTCGACATAACGGATGATTATATTTCCCAAAAACGATTACAAGTTCCGGTGATTCCACAAATGCAAGCATACAAGAGCTGACGAACCAACATAAAGCTTAATTCCAGAGTTTCCTCTGGATTGACGTGAAAGATAACCATACTTTGATAATATAGATAGTTAAATTAATTTTTTAAAAACTTTCCACATATTGCTACAAATTGATATTACAATTCATCCTTCATAAAGATCGCAATGTCCCGCCGTTGTGCCTCTATGATCGTAATTCATATTAATGTGAACCTACACATAATCTTATATTGGTTTGGGTTCAACTCTGATATCACTTGTAATGCTTATGATGCTTATGGTTAATGAGCCTTCCACATCCGTTCACATGGCCCGTGGACATTATTTTGTGTAAAAAGCGGTGCGTTAATTTTTTAGAAGCTCGAACGTCTTATTTATTACACATGCAATCACCATATGACATTTTTCCGTGCTTTAGCCTCACTTACACTATATCGAGAATCACTTCTCGATAGATCACTCATTCTGACGAGATGGAACAGCCGGTGTGACACAGTGTCCCATTAATTCATGGCGAGACGTCCACTTACAATTTCACCGTTGAAAAGGTAAACACCATTTTCTTCATTTCAATAGTAACTTATACAACAACAAAAAATGTAATAACGTTTTGGGGTTCTTGGGTAATGAATGATATGTTGTAGCCGGGAAAGAATGTTTAACATTTGTCTTGTAATCTTATTGTCTCTTTCTTCTTAGATATACAGATTGGTATTCTGTTCTGCAAAATTTATCTCTGATTCTACTTTCCTTTTTTGGCAGTGATTTGGGTAACTCAAGCCTTTCTGGACATCTTGCCCCTGAGCTTGGGAAGCTCTAACATTTACAGTATCTATATGTCATCAGTCATCACTCTTTTGGCTTCACACTTTTTCAGTAAAATTAGATAGTGGAAATTAATGTTACATATCATAAAGTGCAGTTAAAGCATCCACTACGAGATTGATTATGTAATAGAGAATGTATATTTAACTTTTTACTTGTCTTATAATTGATTGACACAGTTGAACTCTACAAAAACAACATCCAAGGAACTATGAACTATACCTTCTGAACTTGGAAATCTGAAAATTCTAATCAGCTTGGATCTTCACAACAACAATCTTACCGCGAATATTCCTACTTCTTTGGGAAAATTGAAGTCTCTGGTCTTTTTCTCAGTGATGTATCGAACAATGATTTGTGTGGAATTATCCCAATAGAAGGACCTTTTGAACACATTCCTATAGAGAAGTAAGTTTTTTTTTCCTTTTTATGTTTCAATTGGCCAACAAAGTTTCTTGTTAATGTTTCTCGTGCATTTTGAATACTCTCACACATATTACACAATGCTTTTCGCGTTAGGAATGATTGTGAAACCAAAGCGTCTTAAGTAGTCTCTGTTCCGAATATTGCATATAAACTGATAAAAGTTGCATATGAGAATGTGTTGCTAATTTACTCAAAAATAATTGTGCAGCTTTGAGAACAACCCGGGATTGGAAGGGCCAGAATTACTCGGTCCTGCAAGCTACTACGACACCAGCTGCAACTGAAACAACTTTCAAAAAATTGGAGGTCGACCGAGACTCGGCCCTGTAATATTTTGGGTCAGAAGCCTAAAAATAACAAAAATAACAAAACTGGTGAAAATGATATGGAAGAATCGAATCTCAAACCTCCTTTAACTATTTCATATGCATTAACTAACTGAGTTACAAAATATATTGTTAAATAAATAGTCAAAATTTTATTTATTGTAAAAAAGACCGGAAACACATGTTTTCATGGCTTCCCCTCAAGACCGTCGTGGACCTTGTAAGAACACTTCATCACTTTTTTATCAAATATCACATCTATTATGTAGTAAGTATATATATATGTCAGTAGTTAAAAAACAAAGAACATAAAAAAGTCATAATCAGTAAACTGAGACTGACCGTTCAAAGACATATACGTACGTCTTTCGTGTGTGTGAAACTGAGAAGTAACATTGGTATTGGTAGCAAGTTCTGCATTAACACTTGTGTATGGTCTGTCATATAAAGCCAAAAAAAAAAATGGATTCGTTACTATCACTTCGTATTGAGTTCGATTCCACTTATGTAATGTTTGGTTTATATTTTTAACCATTCCTTTCCATTTGACTACAATCCATCATCTATCCTACACTAGTTTGAGGACATTTAATAAAAAATTACAAAAATACATCACTTTCAGTCACTTAGTCACATGTGGGATCGAAACTTCGAAAAAGAAAAAGAAAAAGAAGAATCAAAAATGAATCATGTGTTCGTAGAGTTATTGTGTTCTACTTTTCGTTTTCGTAGGGTCGTGTTCATTTTTCAAAAAGTCATGTCCAATAGCTCCAATAATTTGGTCTGCTCACGAGCAATGTTTGAATCTGTGGGTCCAAAGTTATAAAGAATATGTTTTCCAGTATTGCATGATTGTAAAGAAAGAAAAACACATTATACATAATCAATTGCTGTATTTGCTTTGGAGGCAAACGGACCGACGAACAAAATTTAAAACGTGTGACATCATATGAAAACTTTACACCATTTTATATTTAAACACTAAATATAAAGGGAATAAAAACAACTCTGGCACTGAGAAGTAACACTGGTTATGCGTTAACGTATGAAGCAAACGTATGGATTAATTTGAGTGCGTTATTATAGCTTCATATATTCAGTTCGATTCCACAAGTCATGTTTGGTTTATATTTGATAAATGATAACCATTCATATCCATTTGACTACGATTCATCATCACAATGTACTAGTTTGTGGACATAATATAAACTGCAAAAGTACAACCTTTTATTAGTCACATGTGAGATCGACAAAAATGAAAAATGTGTGTTTAGCCTTGTTGTGTACTACTTTTCGTAGGGTCGTCAGCGTCGTGTTCATGTTCAACATAACTATTTAAAACTGTAATAAGTTGAGATACATATTCGGATTGGATTTTGGTATCTTTGTGTAGGCTACTGATGTTAAGCTAAACAGATTTCTAGTCTAAAATCAATTGGTGATAAGTGGAGTGATTCATCTATTTTATATTATTGTTTAGGATATGTTTTAACTATCGATGTGAGACACTTTATATCTAATACGCCTTTCGAGATGATAGCTCTTTGAGCGTCAATCTCGGAATATTTGGACAATGATTGATGGACCGATTTTGGGCTGGATTGAGAATGGATTAGGTTGGATTGTTCAGATCGGGCTCTGATACCATGTTAAGCTAGATGAGTTTCCAGCCTAAAACTAATTGGTGATAAGTAGAGTGACCAATTTATCTTATATATTGTTTAGAATTCTTTCCAACTACCGATGTGAGACACTTTGTATCTAGTAACTGATGCATATTAATTATCTAAGAATTATACTAATCGACAAGTAACAAACATGAAAAAAGTAGGATGTAAATTTTTTTGTTATTAGAAAAATAAACTGAACTACAATTGTTGCTAGAAACTAATTGAGATGTATACCATAGTAAACAACATTTTGTCCCACACTACATTCAAGAGTTGATCTCAATAGTTAGTAGAGGTAGTTCTGAAATTCTATTATTTAACTTGCATTTATTAAACTAAACTACTATAATTGTGAACTCCATTTTTCAGCTTGCAAAGCTTTTAGGAAATTTGTATTAGTAAGAAAAAATACAACCTAATTTTGGGGTGCTGTTTATAACAACTTGAAGAGTCTGTGGCTTATATATAAAAGAAAAACGTGCGCAATATCTCCAATAATCCGTATACTCACGAGTCATATTTGAAATTTTCGGGTGCCAATGACTTATAAGCATGTTGTCAGTATTACGTGATCAATTGTTCAATTTGCTTCTGGAGGCAAACTGACCGACGAAAAAAATTTAAAACGTGGGACGGCATATGAAAACTTTGCAATATATTATATTAAAATACTATACAAAGGGAATTAAAAAACAACTTTACATCATAACTAGTGTTGATGAGTGCATAAACTTCATTATTATGTTGCCTTTGTACAAAAAAAAATGTTGCCTTTGTACTGAGCCCGACTGGAGCAGTTTTTCTCAGTGGAAGACAGTTGACTCTTGCTTTTGGTTCAGAATATATTTTGTTAAAGCAACTTTTGTGTCATATATTCAGTGGCGAAGCTAACAAGGGGATAGTGGGTGTGCACTGTGCACATGCACCATAATATTTTCAAAAAAATAAAATAATATATCTGTTAACAAATTGAGATATTCACCTACACTTACACATATTCTACTATTTGTGCACCCACTTGAAAAGAGTTTTGCATTCGCGCGCCTGTGTATATATAACACAAAATACAGAATCAATTTGATAGCCAATACTAGCTTGAGTTAATTAACAAATAATCACATATAGAGTGTAGACTACAATTAAGGATTACATTTCTTTTGTGCATGACATAAACAATGTTCAATAAATCGTTAGGCGGTAACTAGACGTTTTATAGAAGATTAGTGATTAGACGGATTATTCGGAACCTAAACGTTAACGAATTATTGACTTATTTTATATATATATTACATTTATATGAGATATTTTAATTTTTGAGTTTAATTACAAAAAAATTATGATGAATTATTAAAATTATATATATATAATGATAGATTTATACTAATATTATTACTTATTTTAACATATTTAGATTAATTTATATCGATTTAAATTGATTTTAACCGATTTAAAACAGTTTAAACTTACTTAAATTGTATAAATTAGTAAAAAATGGATTTTAAGAAAATCGTTTTGGATAGGACCGAATTGACAGATTTTTAGAACCTTGACTGACAGAAATCACATAGCCAAGCCAATAGACGTGAGTGATTTGAACAATCTTTTAAGTCTACATGATATGACAACACGTAACTTAACTAATATGAAAATGATAAACCAATTGCATCACTCCAGTGTCTTTCATGCCATACTGCCAAGATGCAATGGTCCCATTGACCTTGTCGTCTTTTCTTTTTCATCTGTAAAGTTATAAATTTATCAACTCCACATAAAATACATACTGCTTCATAGGACACAAATAACAAAATAATTAAAGAAATACTTTGTATTTTTCGATCAACTTTGAAATAAAGCCATTCCGTTTCTATATATGTGTACAGCTTCGAAACCTCTTTCACACACTACAGCTTCGAAAGCTCTTTCATACACTTAATACAATCTATTTTATAATTCATAATATACAAGCCACACAAGCCAAAAAAAAGATCCATGTCGTTAGTTGTGTGGTGGCTAGTAACGGTGGTTCTGGTGGCGGTTCACTCGGCCTCCGCCAGAGTTGTAGAATTAGAGTGGGAGGTTGAGTATAAATTCTGGTGGCCAGATTGTAAAGAAGGCATCGTTATGGCCATCAACGGCCAGTTCCCGGGGCCAACGATTGATGCTGTCGCCGGAGACATCGTCATCATTCACCTCACCAATAAACTCTCCACCGAAGGTGTTGTCATCCATTGGCACGGCATACGTCAGGTAGTTCAATTACCTACTTTTCTTTCCCTTTATATACAAACAGTAGCGGCCCTGATACCAAACATTAGAAGGCGGAGTTTCCGGCCCAAAATAATATATAAATTTTACCAACTTTTTATAGATAAGAATTCTTTGTAGCATAGTGTTAATGATGCCGTGAGATAATCTTACTGAAACGAGTTCAACACACCGATACTACAAAGCTTTAATAATTTTGAAATTACTTTATAATTATCGCCCACAATTTTCTTTGAGCTTTTGGATCTCATATTCAATGGCCGGCACTGTATACAAATAAAAATATGCAATATTGTGACAATAATCTTGACTCTAGGGCTAGTTTGTATGATTAAATTGACAAGAATGGAATTTTTTTTTTTTTTTAAATGTGACTATGGAATAGAGAGGGACTCCATGGGCAGATGGAGCAGCTGGTGTGACGCAGTGTCCCATTAATCCTGGCGAGACTTTCACTTACAATTTCACTGTCGATAAGGTAAAAACAAAACCCTTTTACTTCATTTTAATAGTAACTTTTACAACAACAAAAAGACGAAGTTAACGTTACTATGAATGATATGGTGCAGCCGGGAACACATTTCTACCACGGACACTACGGGATGCAAAGATCAGCAGGACTATACGGGATGATGATAGTGAGATCGCCTAAAGAGAAACTACGTTACGATGGAGAGTTTAATCTGTTGCTAAGTGACTGGTGGCACCAAAGCACTCACTCTCAAGAACTGGCTCTTTCCTCAAGTCCTATGCGTTGGATAGGTGAGCCTCAGAGTCTATTGATCAATGGGAGAGGACAGTTCAACTGTTCACAAGCTGCGTATTTAAGCAACGAAGGGAAGAGGCAGTGCACGTTTAGAAAAAATGATCAATGCGCACCTGAAACTCTAAGGGTTAGGCCTAATAAAGTTTATCGCCTTCGGATCGCTAGCACCGCCGCTCTTGCTTCACTCAACTTGGCCGTTGAAGTAAGTGTATTCAACATAAGTAATAGTTTCAGACAGATCTAACTTCTGTTCTGTTTTTCTCCACTTTTTTTCTTTAAAATAATATTTTTTTTTTACAAATTAAAATAGACAATTCTATTAAATAACATTTTTAAATTTTTATCACCAAAATAACATTCAAGATAAAAAACAATCAAAATATTTTTATTTTATTTTCAAAATTTTAATTCTAATTTTTGATTTTTTGAAATTTGAAACTTTTACCTCCAAACCCAATCCTTTAACTTTTAACTTTAAACTTTAAGTATAAATTATTAAACCATAAAAGTATAAGTGTTATTTACCTATTTAATGAAACATTTTGATCATTTTTAGAGTATTTTTGTGGTTAAAACTTTTTTAGGGCTATTATATGGTATTTCTCAATTAAAATTCAGGATCAATAGAATTTGTTTTGAAATAAATGTGTTTTTTTTAATAAAAAATAAGCAGAAAATAATGGAATTTGTTTTGAAATATTTATAAGAAAAACACGTGTTCTTTCTAATGTTCGTTCACACGTGTGGTTATTTAACGCTCGTGCAGGGACACAAGCTGGAGGTAGTTGAAGCCGACGGCAACTACGTCGCGCCGTTCACCGTCGGCGACATCGACATCTACTCCGGCGAGACCTACTCCGTTCTCCTCCGAACCCACTCATTTCCAACCAAGAAACACTTCATCTCCGTCGGCGTACGTGGTCGGAAACCCAACACTACTCAAGCACTCACCGTCTTAAGCTACGTCGACGCTCCTGAATCCGCACGACCAACTCTTCCACCGCCGGTGACTCCAAGATGGGACGACTACAACCGGAGCAAAAGCTTCTCAAACAAGTTCTTCGCCGCAAAAGGATACCCACCGCCGCCGAAAAAATCAAACGAACAGCTTTACCTCCTCAACACACAGAATCTCATCGACGGTCACACGAAATGGGCAATCAATAACGTCTCTTTGTCCGTTACGGCGACGCCGTACATCGGATCCATCAAATACGGGTTGAACTCGCTCTCTTACTTAAACTCTCCGGCGAAGGAGTTGGTGGAGAGCTACGACATCACGAAACCTCCGGTGAATCCCACCGCCACGAAAAGCGGCGGGATATACAAGTTTCCGATGGGGATCGTGGTGGACGTGATTCTCCAAAACGCTAACGTTTTGAAAGGGAAGATCAGCGAGATCCATCCGTGGCATTTGCACGGTCATGATTTTTGGGTTTTGGGTTACGGCGATGGGAAGTTCCGTCACGGAGTTGATGAGAAGAGGTATAATTTGAAGAATCCGCCGTTACGGAATACGGTGGCGTTATATCCGTTTGGATGGACGGCGTTAAGATATGTAACGGATAATCCTGGGGTTTGGTTTTTCCATTGTCATATTGAACCGCATTTGCATATGGGTATGGGTGTGGTTTTCGCTGAGGGGGTAGAGCAGATTGCGAAGATGGATGTACCGGATGAGGCGCTTGGTTGTGGGTTAACCAGGAAATGGCTCATGAACCGGGGACGCAATTAAAAACCGGTTTTATTCTAATATTATTTGTGTGTGTTTTTAATGTGTGTGTGTTACCCTTGTGATTGTTAAATTATTTTGGTGACAAAAACCAAATACTAAGGTTTTGATCAAGGCTTTCATCAACTGCTTCATCAAAACAATCTGTTTATTCTCTTATCAGTGTTCTCCTCTTAGAATCTCTTTGTCTTTAATTGATCAAAGATCATTTTATACCAGCTCTTAAAACATTAATTATAATTATTTGGTTGGATCTTACATTTGTCAAAAGAAAAACAATTGATACAACAATGTGGTATCTCATGAATGAGTTTTAATTTTTAACTTGTCAAAATCTTAAACATAGTTAAATGACATTTTAGAGTTATGCATATAGATTAATAAAATATTTAATTTCTTATATTTTGTAAACAGAAACATTATTAGTTATGTAGTTAACTATAATTTGATAAATAATAAAACAAATGAATAAATCAAATGGTCATTTAATATTATAAATTAAAAAAATTATATTGAAAACATTTAAATATCATCTAATTTTAAAAATAAACTTTAACTCAATTTATTAGAATGACATCTAATACAACAAACTGCAACCCTTGTTTGGTTGTATATGATGAGTTTGATACAAAGTAGAATATATTTTTCTGGAAGTAGAATATGGCCGTTCAGTAGTTGTCTTTTCTTACTAAATATATGTTTCTCCATAAGCTATTGTAATTAGATTAGCACAAATAAAAGAACAGTCGTTGTTTTTTTTTTGTTGTTTTTTTACTAAATGAAATAGTATATATTTATAAATTTAAACTTATTACATAATTGTTAATATGATATTTTTAAAAGTAACAATTGTATTTATTATTTTGAGTAATTATACTTTGTGTTTCTAACCGTCTATTGTATCACCAATATTAATATCATATATTTATATTTTAAGTAATTAATATTAATTAAAAAAAATTAAGTCTTTTTAACTTATTTTATTATTTACAAATTTTACCACTGATATTTAATTATAATACAACGATTTTGTATTTTTTCTCCAAACAATGTTCGTGGGATTGAAATATTTGTATTAATCAAACGAATATTCCATATTTATTTAATAAAAAACATAATTCGAAATTACACCAAAATTATATGGCACATTAATTATACATACGCTGGTATACATATATCATTATATAATATCATAGATTTAAGCTATTAATATATTTAAACTAGTAATCGTATAATCCAGAAATTTATATTGCAACACAAGTGACAAAATACTCTAAAAGAAAATTGAATGAGCACATTATACTCTTCGTCACAGTTTTTCATGAGACATGTCGATGTTCTTGGATGAAAAATATGGATTAGGGAAATAAATCAAAATGTTAGGAAAATAGCCAAAACACAATATAATTTGTGAATATATGTATGATCTTCTTCTTCTTCATTTTCTTCTTCTATCATTTTTGCAGATAACTTCATAATTTTAAAAATCATATATTTATTTGCTCTTACTCTATAAAACTTTGTAGTATATGTTTTTGATTATTTTTCACAAACACAAACGCATATCACAAAATAAAGTTGCACTTTCTATTCATAATTTAAGATCAAAAACTAAACTATGAAGTTATAACAAAAATTAAAATTAAAATAAAATATTTTGATATAAATTTTAATTAACTTAATAAAATAGTATAAGGATTGGTCATCGTTTTTCCAATTCCAAAACTTTAGCACACTTTAAAAGTATATAATAAAAATTCACAAAATCTATAAAAATATTTAGAATTATAGTTTCTATTAAAATAAATTTGTTAAAGAAAAATAATCTCGTGTTGTTATTGTTTATTTTTGACACGTGACCATGTGAATATTTGTTTTCACTTAAAAAATTATGTTGTACTAAATGGTATAATATATATTTGTAAATTAAAACATATTATATGATTGTTAATATAAATTTTAAAACATACAATTTCTTTATTAGTTTGAATAATTATATTTTGTGATTTTAATAGTCTATTATATCACAGTGTATCATATAAACAAATCCAATATTTATAATTAATTTGAATTATATATATGAAAACATTATAACAATAATTTATAAATAGATTATTTTATATTTTATCTATTGTGAAATCTAGTTTAGTTAAGATTCTATTAAGGAAATATATTATGGTTAAGATTTTATTAAGAAATCTATTATTTAAATTAGGAAAAGATTTTAAATTTTTAAATTTATTATTTAAATTAGAAAAGATAAGAATATTAAAAAGTAGGTTTAATAAATATTTTTATGGCATTTTGATATAAGTAAGTCGTAAAACTATGGGGCATTTCTATTTTGTAATTCTATAGAACAATACATTCTTAATTCTTAAAGATGTGAATTATTGTGGTGCGCGTCCCAATGTGGAATGGACCATCCAAATTGGATACATAGTGGTAACCATTCGTTCCAAGCTAACCAAGGATTAATTTATTCAAATTGTTTGCAGGTCTCATATTTTTTTTGTTGTTTCATCATCCTTCCACACACACTGTAAAAGTTTAGTTTGAAACTAGACATGATAAGAATATTAGTATAAACCCTTTAGGGTACAAACGTTAGTGGTTTATGTTTTTCAGATTTAAATTCAAAAGCAAAAAGCTTTTCAGGAAATAAACTTGTATAACCATTGTAGAATTAGAGAAGTTATAGACTCGATGCGTAGATGTAAAGTACTAATATATATATATATATATATATATATATATGAAGTTTTAATTTGATACGATCAAATTATGTTGGCAAGAAAATAATATAATCGATTTTAAGATATAATGTTAGACACTAGAAAGACAGAGTTCCAAATTTGACGTCTTCCTAATGTATATGCTTTTATGTGATAATTAACTTTTTTGTTTTTTTGTTAACTTTACCTACATTGCATGTTCATAGACACCTACCAGACGGTGAGCTTGATAAAGTTGGCATTATAAAGATTATGAACGTGATCTAATCTTCTAACACGAATTCAACCAATCACCCCTAAAAACATGTATCGTGAGATCACCTACATTTCAGAATCTTCTTGACATATTTTGATTGTTTACAGGATCATATTTATGTTCATGTATCTTGTGATCAAGCAGAAAAAACCCCCCAAAAATAAAATAAAAATTTTAAATATCTTTTTTTTTTTGAATAATTCCCAATCTATGGTTTTGCTGCCCATTATCTGTCCCATATTTCTTTATCACTCCCTCTATATATATACAATATGATGAGCATACACCATCATTCACATACACAAGCCATTAATGGGTATGTGGTGGATGGTGGTGGTGGCTATCTTGGCTCACACGGCGTCTGCCGCCGTGAGAGAGTATGATTGGGTGGTTGAATACAAGTTCGGGTGGCCCGACTGCAAAGAAGGCATGGTCATGGCCATCAACGGCCACTTTCCTGGCCCAACCATACACGCCCTCGCCGGAGACACCATCGTCGTCCATCTCACGAACAAACTCGACACCGAAGGCCTTGTTATCCATTGGCATGGAATTCGTCAGGTTTCCTTCAATTTTTCTTTTGGAATAGTACTAATTAATTATGAGATTTTAAACCAAATGTAGAGTATTTTTGAGGTTTAAACGTACTTTACAGATATAAAAATTTAAAAGGGAAATTAGAAATTATCTATAATTGTATGGGCAATTCTCTTAAATAGTCTTCTTAAAGTTTTTGTCACAAAAATAGCTCTAGAAAAATAAAATGATCAAAATAACATTTTTTTTTTGAATTTTTTTTTAATTCTTCTTTTGAAATTTGAAACCCTATCCCCAAACCCACCCCTTAACTCTAAACCCTAAAGTCTAAATTAGTTAACCCTAAATGTATAAATACATATAAATAAAAAATTTAGCTTCTAAAAAAAACTATTTTGGTCATTTTCTTCCTTAAGAACTATTTTTGTGAAGAACAAACTAAAAGATGAAGAACAAACTAAAAGAGGTTATCTAAGGGAATTTTTCAAATTGTATTGTATATTTGATTTTCTAATTTGAGAAGAAACGAATTTAAACATTAGAGGAATGGAGGCGCACTAAGGGATCATCACTCTTAAAATGAACTCAATTAGAGCTTAAAATTTCTTCTGCTTGTTTTTCATACACATAATTAAGCATCAAATAATTAATTTAATTATATAGAAAAATATACATTTTGTCGTGAGATGATAAACAATAAAGGAATTAGGTAAAGTTGCTGAAATAATGGCTTCGAAGCACATGCCATGCATGATTGATGACTCTTCTCTGTGAGACCAGACCACTACATTACGACTCTTTCTTCGGAGTTTCCTTTCTTCGGACGTTGGTTTCTTGGGACTTTATTTATTGCTTAATTAAATCGAACCAATTAATAATCAAGCTTTAGTACATTTTCCTAGGATATTCCATTTAAAATTGGTTTAATTCTATTTCTAGCTTACGACACTAGTCTACGCCTTGTACTCTTCTGCATGCAGAATCCTAAATCAACATTATTTATCTTGAGATAGACTGAGAAAGTAGACTAATGAACAATGGGTTTTGTGAACAGTTGGGAAGTCCATGGGCAGATGGAGCAGCGGGAGTTACTCAATGCGCCATTAGCCCTGGCGAGACCTTTACTTACAATTTCACTGTTGATAAGGTAAATTATTATTAGTTTATTTTTTTTTATTTTTTTTTTGTAAATTTTTAGCTAAACAAAATAGAGTAAATAAAAAAAAACAATGTAAAACAATCATTATCTCCGGTTTCTTAACCGAAATTCTTAACTTCGGTTAAGAAATGGTTCTTAGCTTGTCTTTTCAATAAGAGATATAAAAACTGTTTCTTAGTCGAAAAATGTAAAAAAAAATAATTAAATTATGAGTTAAGAATCCGGTGAAGAGATCGGAAATAATAGTGCCCTAACTTATTTGGTGAAAAATGATACGGTGCAGCCTGGAACACACTTCTACCACGGGCATTACGGCATGCAGAGATCAGCTGGGTTATACGGATCGTTGATTATCAACGCGGCTAAAGGGAAGAAAGAGCCATTGAGATACGATGGAGAATTTAATCTCTTACTTAGCGATTGGTGGCATGAGGATGTTCTCTCCCAAGAACTCGATCTTTCTTCTAGACCTATGCGTTGGATTGGTGAAGCTCAGGTTATTTATTTTCTTCTGCTAAACTATACGTAATTTAATTTATTTTCAATTTAAAATTCTGACTTTCTGTTAACTAAAAAATGAAACCAGTATCGATTCCTTCGCCTCTTAATATTAAATCTTCTTTTTGGGAAATTTTGAAGAGCATATTGATAAATGGGAGAGGACAATTCGATTGTTCATTGGCGGCGCAATTTAGCAACAAGACGTTACCTATATGCACGTTTAAAGATAGTGATCAATGTGCACCACAGAGACTACATGTGGAGCCTCACAAGACTTATCGAATCAGACTCGCCAGCAGCACCGCCCTTGCCTCCCTCAACTTTGCTGTTCAGGTTTCTCTATTTTTATTTATTTTTATTTTTTTTGCTAAATAGGTTTCTTTATTTACATTTTATTTTTTCTGTTTTCCATAGTAGGTAAATCATAATATATAAATTACTCCATATCTTTCATAATAAGTGTCATTCTAACACTTTTTACTTGTTATATAAAAAATATCATTTTAGAATTTTAATGCAAATTATATTTATTTTCAGTTTGAAATTAATTTTAAACTACTTTGATTTTATAAATAATTTTATTTATCTCAAATACTATTGATTAAATATATATAAATAATAACAATATAAATATATTTCACTCATTTTTTTAATTTGTATAAAAATTAAATAACACTTATATTAAAATTAAGGAAATACTCCTTCCGTTTTGAAATGATCCATATCTTAGAAAGAAAATTTGTTTAAAAAATCAATGTTATGCATGTAATAATTATAAATAGTGAATTTCAAGAAAATTAAGTGTGTTATTGATTTTTGATTGGCTATCTCTTATAGAAAATAGTTAAACACAAAAAATAAGACATTTATAATCAACATTTAAGATGTTTTATTAATATGTGTGAAAACTCTAAAATATGTATCTTATTGAAACGGAGAGAGTACTCCCTCCGTTTCATATTATTTGTCGTTGTAGAGAAAAATTTTCGTTTCAAAATAAGTGTCGTTTTAGAGTTTCAATGCAAAATTCATTAATAAGATTCATAGGTAATTGTGTTTTTATTTTTCTATTGGTTGAAATATTATTAGGTATATAGGTAATTGTGTTTTTATTTTGGAAATATACAAAATTATATGTTTTCTTAATATGTGTGAAAAAACCTAGAACGACAAGTAATATGAAACGGATGGAGTATATAATTTTTTCGATTGTGACATAATAGGGAACGGACTACTAATTGCCATACCATTTTGGCCGAAAGTGATGGAAGTCAGTCCTTGTTCCCTAGGCCCATAGTCAAACTTATACCACAAATCTAAATTTCACAAATTTATTAAATATATATTGAGATGTGTGCATGTCAATCGTTCCGTAGAGAGAGGGATTCGTTAAGAGAGTGGTCTCCATCAGTTGGTAGATTGTATTGACGTTGAGATACCCAACTCATGTTCAGTTCAATGTTTTGCTAAACTTATAAAAGCTATCATCTGGCTTATTATGTGTACATATATATTTGAAAGCAATTATAGGTTTAATTTGTTTTAGTCAAATTTTCAAGGAAATAAAGAATTTTCAAGTATTTAACGTTTCTATATTCTTTATAAATTTATCATTTTATAAACTTACAATCATTTCGGTATTAAATTTTTATTAATTAGTATGTATATGGTATCCTTTTTGAGTAAGGGTGGACATAAGGCTACTTGTTTTTTTTTACGTATACTTGTTACTTGTTTTGTACGAGTAATGAATTTTTGGATTTGTATTTGACTTGTCGGAAACAAGTACTTATTATTTAGAGCATTTGTCCAAAAATATGTTACTTGCAAATTACTTGCCTTGTTTGATTCATTACTACTTACAAGTTCTTATAAATTATTTGGATATATTTCCAAGTTTCTAAGAATTACTTGATAGATAAATATTTTATAAGAAAAAGTTATCAAAGTTTGTTTTGTTTACTTGACTTGATAAAAACACAAGAATTACTTCAAATAAAATATTTGTACCTAATAGAAAAAGGAACAAAATACATATATTTCAATATGAAAATATTGCTTACTTCGTACAACAAAGAAACATTTGGATTTGTTTTTTACGGTTTAGTTATCATTTTTTCAGTCGTAAAACAAGTAACTAGTAATATTAAAGCAGATCATTAATTTTTTTGTGATACTTGTCACTTATAGGAATGGGTGCAAGGTGAATACTTGTTTTGTACATATATTTGATATTTGTCTTACCTTGAACGAATAATACATTTTTGAACTTGTACTACTTGCAAATAGCAAAACTTAACTATTTGATACTTGACTTAATAAAGTATTTGAAAAAATAAGGCGAATATGGGACAAGTAACGAGTATAAAGCAAATAACGAGTACTCCTGTCCAACCCTTCTTTTGAGTTCCTTCAAAGAGATTTTTTTTAAGAAAAACTTGTAGTGTATGGGTCCATTTACAAGGCCTAGTTCTAATTTTCGGTCCAACAGTATACTGTATTTTTCTAATCACACGTGTGTTGATTTTGCACGTGCAGGGACACAAGCTAGTGGTGGTAGAAGCCGACGGCAACTACATTACGCCGTTCGCAACTAACGATATCGATATCTATTCTGGCGAAACCTACTCCGTCCTTCTCACCACCAATCAAGATCCTTCCCAGAACTACTACATCTCCGTCGGCGTCCGTGGCCGGAAACCAAACACACCTCCAGCACTCACTGTTCTACACTACGTAACCGCCCCTTCTTCTCAACTCCCTTCTTCTCCGCCGCCGGAAACTCCGCGATGGAACGATTTCGATCGGAGCAAGAATTTTTCAAAGAAGATCTTCGCAGCGATGGGATCTCCATCGCCGCCGGAGAAATTCAAAGAACGGTTGATCCTCCTCAACACTCAGAATCTGATCGACGGATTCACGAAATGGGCGATCAACAACGTCTCCCTTGCGGTTCCGGGAACGCCGTATCTCGGATCCATCAAGTACAATCTCAGAAGCGGATTCAACTGGAACTCGCCGCCGAAGGATTATCCGATGGATTACGATATCATGAATCCGCCGCGATATCGTAACACTAAGCAAGGAAACGGGATCTACGTTTTCCCGTTTAACGTAACCGTCGACGTGATTCTCCAAAACGCTAACGGTTTAACCGCAAACGCTAGCGAGATCCATCCGTGGCATCTTCACGGGCATGATTTTTGGGTTTTGGGTTACGGTGAAGGGAAATTTAAACCGGGAGTTGACGAGAAGACGTATAATCTGAAGAACCCGCCGTTACGGAATACGGTGGCGTTGTATCCGTACGGATGGACGGCGTTAAGATTTGTAACGGATAATCCTGGGGTTTGGTTTTTTCATTGTCACATTGAACCGCATTTGCATATGGGTATGGGTGTGGTTTTTGCTGAGGGATTAAACCGGATCGGTAAGGTACCTGATGAGGCGTTAGGTTGTGGTTTAACCAAGCAATTCCTCATGAACCGGAATAACCCTTAGTAGTTAGTAGGTTGAATCAGTAATTTGTATTGTGGCGGTATTTGAGTCTGGTTTTGTTTTGGTTGTGTACCATGTTGTGAACCGAAATTTGGTTCTTGTTATTTATATTGTTGGTTCTTTAGTTGGTTATAGTGATTACTCTGATTTGGTCTGATTAGGGAGTTTACTTCGTGTATTTGATCAAAGAAAACTAGAGAGTAGAAGAGACAGGAGAACTGTCAAATGTAATTGTTATTTCAAGTTTTATATATATGAATGAAGAAGATAACAAACAATATTGTTTGTTTAAATAATGTTGCAATTTATAGTTATAAAAACATTGATCAAAATTAATATTTTTCTGATATAACTACTTTATTAATAATATAAACATGTGTATTTCACATATTGAATTAGAAAATTACCATAAAAAATGATTTCTTCTCCATCTCATGTGCCAGCGATTACACAACTTATTTAGTTATATATATGTACTCGTACCTCACACTATATATCCTTGTCTAGACATTTTTAAAAGTTTCACCAAAATAATTTTTTTTTTAATTCCTATTTAACCACTGTGGTCTTTCATGTATAGTAGAATTTCTATAAATTAATAATGTTAGGACTTTGAAATTTTAATAATTTATAGAGATATTAATTTTAAAAAACTTCATTTTAGATGTTTTCTATTTTTGAATATTTCTATTTATAAAATAAAAACATATCTGATTTTACCATATATACATTTATAAATTTTAGAAATTTGAATTTCATATTGTTTTATTATATTACTTGGTTTATAATTTTATGTTTCATATAACTTATATGTGGTTGTTTGATATAATTTTATTAAACATTATCAAAATATATTGAAATGTTAAGAAAAAATAGAGGTGTTTTCATTGTGAATATAAACCAAAATATAATGTTTAGTTTATACTTATATAAAATATATATATAGATATATTATTAGTCTATGATTTTAATGAGATCATATATTTACATAGATTTTTTTTTTTAATATTATTTTATTATTTTATCGATTTGTGTCATATTGAACTGGTCCAATTTGGGACTGAAAAAATTTATTAATTTATATAGATTATTAATTTATTGAGTATTAATTTATAAATGTTCTACTGTATATGAAAACACACCAATCATTATTTTTGTCATCACTAAATGTATGTAATTGTTTTTACACTAAGGGCGGAGCCTAGCGCGAGGTTGTTGAGTTTAATTTTTTTCGTTACAGTATGTTATGAATGATTTGCTGTAGTTGATGGAGTATTTCTTAAAACTGAGTAGTAGTACTTGTGTGTATAATTCTAGCTATAAGAAATTAAATTTTAAAAATAAAAATTATGGCTATAACTGGTTACGTTGTGGTGAGCTTATGAGTTTGTATACTTCGATAATATCTCCTCTTTCGAATATGCCTATCATAATCTCTCTTACTGTTTTGTGACACCAACATGCAATATTATGTTAACCTCTTTGATCGATAGTGACAAAAGAGTATTGTTGGGCCTTAATGGGGTTTAAAGTTAACATAAGTTTAAGTTCAACATAGAGTTTAAATCAAATTGTAATTATGGAATTGGACCGTGATTCTTTCTTCGGTGGTGAGGGAAATTGAATAGATGTTCCTCTGCTTCGAGCTGTGAATTGTCCCGATGTGATTTTTGAAATCATGAAGCCGTTCCTATTGTTGGCGAATCACTCATCGTCTTTCTCTAAACCTGCAAAAGTGTGTTTTGTAGAGGGTTTTTCTTTTTCTTTTTAATCTGAGAGAAGAGAGGCAGTTGTGGTGTATGCAGGTAGTATTTACTATATACTATTATATCGTTCTTTTTTTTGTCAAGGATATCGTTCTTAATTTAACTTAGTGTAATTGTATGTCCCAACTTAGTTTTTTTTTTGAGGGGGGAGGGGGTTATCTGGCTATTACGGATTCGTCCGCATATGCGGACATAAGCATTTTATAATTATTTTATTAATAATTTAATTACTAATTAAAATACTATAATAATAAATTATTATTATTGTTTCATTTGAATATTTTATGATGAAATTTAAAAAAATTCTTTATGTATATAGATTCACTATTAATAAATAAACTAAATAGCTTTCCACAATTTCGCAGAATAATATCATTTAAATATTATTTACGGTCTATAATTTTTGTATATGTTTAAAGTTTATAATACTTTTGATAAATTAAATTTGTGAATAAAAATTAATAGAGAACATTTGATTGGTTAATAATAAAAGAATAATATCAAATTTTATTATATTATATTAATTATTTTAACACATGCATCTCATAATTATGGAAAATAAAAAGAAAAGGAAAAATTACCATATATAAGCTGTGATAAAGAACTTTTGACTGATTAATAATGAAAGAAAAACATTAAATCTTGTCAATACATGTATCTTATAATTATGAAAAATGAAAAAAAAATTTGAAAACTATCACATGAGTTATATTTTTAAAATGAGTACCATATATGAGTTATGATATATATCTATTATTTAAGTTTGAAAAGATTCTAATATATTACTTGGATATATAATATTAATTTATTTTTAACTAATATTTCTTATTAAGTATAATTTAGTTGTGTACACAATTAATTAATAATGAATATTAATTTAGAGACCCTTTAAAATATATATAAGAGATCCAAACATTCTCAAGACATTGATATGTTTGTTTACTTTTATATTAAATATAATATATTACTTAATAAATTTAGGTTTCTGATAAAAAATATATCTATAAATTCAAATAGTTTGAAAAAACTTCAATATATATATATAGAGAGAAAGAGATGATTTCATTTGTTTTATAGCTACATATTCATTTTCAAAAAGAAAATCATGGTATCTGCAATCAATTATATTATTATTTTATTATAACAAACTATAAATTAGTTATTTAAAATGAAATGGTATATATTAAAATATTAAAACCATATATTCTGTAAAAAACTATTTTGCCTCAAGAAATATATTTTATATAATAAAATATATTATTTTTGAAGATATATTTTTAAAATTATGTTCAAATCCGTACTTATACTTATTTAATTATTTATACATGTATTAAAATACAATACATGTTATACTTATAATATATAAAACTTAATTTTTGGTATTATTTGTTTGAGAATAATTAAGATCTTAAGTTTTGATCAATATAGTGACATTAAGTTCATTATGTATATATACATTTTCTTTGAAAAATACTAAAGAATAATAATAAAAGTATGAATACATAGTTTAATATTTACATATAATAGAGTTTTCAATAATTAAAACCTGTTACAAACTGATTGATGTATATTATGCTATATATTCGATATTATCTTTTCAATTATATAAAATTAATGATTTTACTTGATTAATATTTAGTTATGTGTTTTCTGTTTTTAAAATTTTATTTTTTTGTTAAAAAATATTTTTTTGGATAACAACACAATATCTATAAGAATTATCTTTTTATTTAAAATATATATTTTAATTTTGGATAATTCTTAGTATTATTAATTTTAATCATTTATCTAATAAAAATTAAATTTGTTTTTATTTTTAGCTAATATATATTTTATTTATTAAGGGTATAAACGATATTAATCGCTCCAACTTTTAACGTGAGAGCTACGTTGCAAAAAATCATTTTGCAAATAATAGTATAGATAGATAGATAGATAGATTATGTTTGTGGGTTTTGTTAGATTTAATCAAAACAGTGTGGTTTTAGTTGCATTGACTATAAATTTTTTATAACATAATTTAGTTGCATTGATTATAGTTTACGTGTTAGTTTTATTTTATTATCATTAGCCATATAGTATTAGTTTAGTATGATGATATATAATTGCAGTTTTTATTAGACTTAATTTTCTCACGAGTTGAATTCATTCTAGACCTAAGTTTTAAACTAAAGAAACTTGAACAACACTGCACAAAGGCTTACATGTCATTATCATGCACAGCTTGGGCCTTGTTGTGAATGAACTTTAAACATTCCAAGACCGGCCAGGTCGTTCTTTTTAGGTTTTACGTTGTTTACAATACACAACAAACATGGGGTTCTTGAAAAGTTGACACAACATACTTAGTTATACTTTCCGATAATCCACGTACAGATCAAAATCACCATGTTTCACAAATTTATAATCACAAAATGACAAAGTAAGGAGGTTATAAAACAAGTTACGAGTGGTTGTTAGTTGGTTAAGGTGTACTGTACTATTGATAGTATGTATTATATATACAGAGCCGGTCTTAGATTTTCGGAGCTCTATCCAAAATATTTTTTTAATTTTTTATCTAAATATTAAAATATTTTATTTTATTTTATTTTTATCAAAACTTGATTTCATTCATTTAATAAAAGAAATAAAAAAGAATTTTAGTAACAAAAATAATATTTTCTTTATATTAATAGTTTTATTTTAAAATTGATTCATATATAAATTATAGAACCTAAAATATGTTTGATATCTTATTATTATTCTTATAAACTGCTTTATTTTTATTTATTATATATTTAACACTCATATAATTATAATTACATATATAATAAAATATTTTTTTTAAAAAAATGAGGGCCCCACAAAATGGGGGTCCCATTCAAATGTTTCATGTTCCTGCTCTCAAGCCCGGCTCTGTATATATACCACACACACTAGATTATTACTAATAAGCATTGCTTACTTCATATACATATAAGAGTATGATGAGAAGAAAACGACGAGGGTTCCAATAATTGTTGAGTAGCCGACAAAAAATCCCGAGAGACACGTTTCAGACAGTTTATAGAATCACTGCTGGCGACGAAACGTGCTTCCGTAGCACTTGTGTACTTTCCTATTGGTTCTGTTCATTGCACCTCTCACATTTTATCAAAGAAAACATTTGTATATTAGTATGTTAAAAATAAACAACTAATCTTTGACCAAAAAAAAATAAACAACTAATAACATCATGCTGGTATTGTTTTTTCTTTGATTTGAAACAAGGTCATACTGTATAATATATAGTTGTATTTCATTTGAACTACATCAATCTAGATACGTTGTTGACATCTCGAAAGGATAACCGTAAAATAAACGAAATCATGACCTGTTTCATCAACAATTCTCTCAGTAATCTAGCACTTTGACCTTTATACAAACAGTTATGTGATATATTATATATCAATTGTGGGTGGTCAACCTTTCGTGAGTTATTATCTAAATATATGCAGAAAGTACATCTTGCAATGAGAAACCGACAATTATAGATATCAATCGTTTCTGTTTTTACAAGATAATTTTGATTCTTCTTTTTTTTTTGGTTGGTGAAGTTCTATGTACCATGTCGAACTTTATTTTAAATTTTCTTTTTATTACATAAATAAACTGTGACCATAATGCGAAATCTCGCGTAAACTTTTAACTCACGTTGTTACAATCTGAAACTTATTTTCTGAAAAATGGATGGAATACTGAATGCAAATTGCAAATCTCAAGCAAAACTGGATTTATTAATTGATTAAAAAAAAAGACATGAAATTAGTGGAATATGAGTATATATTTTACGGTCCATTTGAATATCTGGAGTAAAAATCTATATGTGGATTACAACACATCTTTGAAAATTAGTTTGAGTTTCGTGGTATGAGATGCCCCAAAGTTTTTTTAAAAAGACATGAGATGTTACCCCCCAAAAAACATGATATGTTAATGTCAAATACATTTCTAACTTTAGAATCTGAATAGAAAATGTCTTAACACTTTAGTACCTTAACAATTTTTTTTGTTTTCTTGAATAAAAAGTACAAAATTACCTAATATAATATATATGACACTTAATAATATTGGATAATAAAATTTTGATAACAATTTGTATACCCTCTCTCATTTTATTTAGTTTCGTATATGTTATATTTAATTTATTTAAAACGACTATAAATTAATAAAATTATTAAAAGTCTAACAGTAAAAAAAATTGTGATCAATAATTTAATTTTCTTACTATAAAAATATATAAATAAACATAATCCATATAAGTAGAAAACCTCACTTAATAATTATTCAAATTAATATATATATATATATGTGTGTATATTGATATCTTTTAAATTAAACTATGTACCATTTAAAAGTTTCATAACTATTTTAATTTTAAAATTTTAGAAATATGTATTATACTTGTATTAATTTTTTATAATTTTAAATTAATCAAATCATTAAAGTGTATTTACATATCTTTTGTTATTATTTTTTAAAAAACCTTATTTATTAATAATTATTTTATAAAATATTTCATTCAATAAGATAAACCAAGCAAAAGATCGGAAAAGCTATTGAAAGTTATGTATTAATTGAAATACAAAAATTATTTTCAAGTGACGAGTGGGATTTATTTTTGACGAAACTTTAACCCCCTTTAAAGTGACACTGTCGATGTTTGTATGATTGTTGCAGACTTTATTTTTTCTTCTCAACGAAAATAGTAGTTGAAAGCGTAGGTTTTAATAAACTACTCTTGTTATGTTATGTTATGTTAGTAGACTTTATTTTTATGAAATTGTATGTGTTCCCCATATATACGAACATAACACGTTTGCTATGTTAGTTTTCATATGATTTATATGAATAGTGGTGTTTTTAAAATAAAAAAATCATTGTATTGCATGTGTCATATGTAATGTGTAATAAATATCTAATAGCCTTTTAAAGATATATCATGATGTGTTAAATTCATTACTTGGGAAGAGTTGATAGGAACATCCAAATTTCCAAGAAAAGTCCAAATGAAAAGGGCTATCATTTGTATCTTAAAACAGTTCACAGTTACTTGCATCAACATGAAAGTCATAGTCTCTTATTCTTGAAACACGCATAGTGATCAGAATAGCGCTTCCTTCTGATCTTAGAAAACGTCTGAAAACATGCTACAGAACTACCGGGTAGGAGGTTCTGTTAAGAATAAAAAGAGGAATTTAATATAATTGACATTCATGCTCACATGCTGAGATGTTCCTCGAAAGCATCTTCGGGCTGCCGAGAAAGATCCTCTATAAGTCAATCTATCTACGTAACCCCAACTGAGAGCTCTCAACTAATGAAGACAACAAGCCATTCAATGTTTTCCACTCTTTTTTGAACTGTGCATAGCTCTTATATCTTATGGTTCTTATGCTTTAACGGGTTCAGTAAAAATGGTTCATCTCATAAAACTTCTCCTATTGTGTTAACCGATTGATAGTGAATCTAGTGGTTCTCCTATTTTATGGTCTTGCTGCTGATAGAAAATAAGAATAGAAAGCAAAAGTTTGCCCACGGATGATTTTTCTAAGATATGATTGAATGAGAAAATGGTCATATTATGTCTAAAGTACCACCATATATTCATTTTATATGTCAGATATACTTTGAAAAATCAAATATAATACATTCTGCTATTTTTTGACAAAATCAAACGTCGACACATCAATTGACACATTTTCGAATTTTGATGACATGTATAATATCATTGATTTTAATAAAAGTTAACCAAAACTTAGCTCGAAGAAATATATTTATATTTTTTATGTAAAAGTTATATCTTCATTTTAAAGTTTTAATCATGACACTTGCTCTCATGTTGTTCTTAGTTAACCTTAGTTATGTTGTTTGTATTATAATCATTTAGATCGGTTTTGTATTCATGCAATTAGTTTTCTTTTAAGATTTTTTTATTATATATCAATCTTAATAATTTAATGTAAACATAACAAAGATGAACCGAGTGTAACATGAGATTGATGTTCAGATTGAAACATTACAACAAAAACATATTCTTATATAAGATAAAAATACTCATTTTAATTCAGTTTTGGTTAACTTTTTTAAAAAAATAATTAAGGTGAAACGAGTACTTAAAAAAAAAATCTGTAAAATGACTATTTTGTTGGGTTTTTTTTATAAACGGTTATTTTGTACACGTATATCTATATCAGCAAAAATAATTGATGTTTATTTCACATCTATAAATTAAATTAGATGATATGACAGTTGATGTGACAATTAATATATGATTTTGCCAAAAATTAAATAAAATATATACTATTTGAACTTTTTATACTTTTTGTTTTTTATTTGTATTTCTGGCGATCACATTTATCATGATGTATTAATAAAACATGCATCGATATTATGGCATGATTTTGCCTTTTTCGAATCATATATTTGAGCTTTTATTCGTTAAAATAGAATAGACGTCATATATTCATACAATCATTTGTTTGTTTTCTCACACAGTAACACATATAAAAATATAAATATAGAGTTACATCAATAGATCTTTTATCTTTTGAAGAAAATTATGTTTTTATGCTTTACATGTGTAAAAAGAAATCAAGCTGGAAATTTAAAATTATTTTTATAGAATTGAAAATTGACTAATATTGTTAGTAGTTTTGAAATCTTAATAAAGTAAAGTATATGTATGATAATAAATGTATAAACTTAGTTACTGCTGCCAACTTTTATTTTCCTTTTCCTACTCTGCCAGCCTTTCCTCTTTTTTTTGTTATACCAGCAAAAAGTGAAAAAACGTATTATATAGTAATAAAAATCTTGATAGAAGAATATACAAAATCATATACAATTAATTAATGAAATTTTACAGTTATAAACTATTGCAAGTATACATTAATATTAAAATTATACTAGACATAAAGTTCGTATTATCTGTCTACCAAGAAATGAAAAATAAAAATTTAATAATATTTTAGAAATTTTTTTTTTTATAACATATATAAATGAACTCTTTAATTATTATATTTTGAAATCCAATTAGTAGTGAAGGTAATTACAAAAATATGAAATTTTAATATACACAACTTTAGTTTTGTAAACTCTTACGAAATGATGTTATTTGTTTTATTCTCTTTATGTTATTTTAATGATATTTTATTTAAATTAGTTCATTTTATTAATCTTATAAAATGTTAATAAGTTTACTTAAACAAAACTTCTATAATAATTTGATGGTTTAGAGATTAAAAAAAAACTGTCTCCATGGATATTTTGCTTTAAAAATATATTTATACTAAATTTATGCGATCATTCTATGTCTTTTTCCGTGGTATTGACCGTGACATAAAAGACAAACTCCTTTTATTCTATATCTAATCGGTAGTTTTCCTTTGTGGCTAGAGCTGTATTTTCGCGTTGTAGAACTGTTCAGTTAAACTTGGTATATTCGTATTATTTATCTATATTCATAATAAGTTGATCACGGTGGTGACTCAAAAATGTTTCAGGTTGATTGGGAGTCTTACTTATGTTCGCTTAGTCTCTGGGGTGTTTCTTTAGAAACCGCCGGCTTGTGGCTTCGAGGTTTAGGTGTCATCTAAAATTTCGACTTGGTTTATCTCTTTTGTCTTTAGTACTGATGTTTCAGACTTGTATTCACTTATGTTCGAATTTTAACGTGTTTGATTAATAAAATTCAGATGACAAAAAGGTTATGTAAATGGAAATTTGTATAAATCTTAATATTTATACCAAAAATATATATGAACATTCGTAATTCGCATTTCTTCAATTGTTATCTATCCGTACGCTACGCAATTTAAGAAATACAAGATATATTTATTTATTTTTAGACATTTTATAATTAATATTAAAAAAACACATTACAAATGGTAATATTTCACAGAGAAAAATATTAATCTTTTGTACTTTTAAAATGATATCAACATTTATATTTTGTTTTAAGAATATATGTTTTGTTCAAAAACTATCATTTAAACATTATCAATTTTATTCTGGTAAAATTATTGCTATTCAAGTTTTAAAATTATTGTAATTTAAACTTCACTAAATCCTTATTACACATTTATAAATTGTTCTCACTGATTTTTAAGTTTTTATTGGTATTTTTGAAAATGATATCTAGATTTGATTGCTACTTGATTATTATAGTATACAGAATGTTATAATCATTAGCATAATAAGTTTTTTTTTGTAAACTATTAGCATAATAAGTTTTTTTGTAAACTATTAGCATAATAAGTTTATGTGAAAATAATCATTTTATGGACATGCTAATATTTCGGAAAATATAAATTTTGGTTAAATAAAAATATGATCTATAGATAGAAGAAAACCCAAAGAAAATAAATGTGAAATCTTTTCTATATCCTTCCAACAAATTTGGTGCCGTTTAGAATGATTCTTACCAGTATATGACACCCTTTCAGAAGCTTTAATTAATTTAATACTCACTATATAAAGATACACACATACATACATGCATCTATCTCTTTCTCTCTCTCTATCTGTGTCTAGTGGCTTCTTTGGTTTGAATTTAGAAGCCGAAGCAACAAGATTTTTCGAGGTAAATTATTTCTTCCTTCGGTTCAATTTTTTTTTTGTTTTTTTCCCCCACATTATGTATTGTTTGTCTGATTGTTTTGGCTTGTTGGGTTTTGTCTATATGATATTTTGTCAGATGGGTTCCATTTTACCCTTTGCATGATCAAATATTTCAATAGTTAAACGACTGAACTGAGTTTTATGTCCATGGAATATGTACCCACTTCAAAAATCAATGCTGTAACGTGTTAATCATGACTCTCATCTTATGTGTTTTTGTATAATCTCTTGGTAGTAGTTTCCATTGACATGGCTTTATCTGAAGGATTTTGCAACATTTTATCTTTTAAGTGAATTAATTATTATGACGTCATTCTCTTGCAGGGTGGCATCATTTAATTTGCTCTCCTATGAAAATGCATAACAACAATACAGGGATTTTCTGCGGTTTAGTATCTAACCCGGTGCCTCCATTTTCCGAGGGAGATGTCTCTCCTGCTTCCCTTACCGGTCTGTGTGACGACCTGACTAATCAAGAAATGGAAATAGAGGAGCTTGAGAGGAAGATCTGGAAAGACAAGCAGCGTTTAAAGACTCTCAAGGAGATGTCCAAGAACGGGTTAGGTGAAAGATTGCTGAAGCAGCCTGAGGATGGTACAGAGTATTCGAGTAAGAAAATGATGTACCAGGCACAAGATGGGACCCTTAAGTACATGTCTAAAGTAATGGAGCGTTGTAATGCTCAAGGTTTCGTTTACGGGATAGTGTTTGAGAACGGGAAAACGGTAACGGGATCTTCTGACAATCTCCGTGAATGGTGGAAAGACAAAGTCAGGTTTGATAGGAACGGACCAGCTGCTATCATGAAACACCAAAGACAGATGATCAATCCTTCCTCTGATGGAAGTGATTTAGGGTCTGAGGCAGGGGAGTGTACTGCACATAAGTTGCTTGACCTACAAGATACAACTCTTGGAGCTCTTTTATCTGCTTTGATGCCTAATTGCAAGCCTCCTCAGAGGCGTTATCCTCTGGAGAAAGGTGTGCCTCCACCTTGGTGGCCAACGGGACAAGAAGATTGGTGGAATGATTTGTCTCTACCCGTAGATTGTCGAGGACTTCCTCCTCCTTACAAGAAGCCTCATGATCTCAAGAAGGTGTGGAAAGTTGGTGTTTTGATTGCTATAGTCAAACATATGTCTTCAGACATTAACAACATATCTAAGTTCGTGACACGGTCTAGAAGTTTGCAGGAGAAAATGACTTCAAGGGAAGGCTCTTTGTGGCTAGCTGCTCTTAACCAAGAAAAGAACAATGTTGATCAAAGTCAGTACCCTTTAACCTTCTCCGGAGAAAGCAATTCTAATGCTCTAGGAGCCAGTGGAGAGACCGATGTTCTGTTTCCTGAATCTACAGATTATGATGTTGAAAAGACTTATGGATCTCATCATCAGCTCAATACACATGTTCCTGAAGTTGCCAACAACTTCAGTTATGTTAATAACAAGAGGAAGTTTGAAGGAGAGTTAGGGTTGTCATTTCATCCAACAACAAACCTAACTTGTCAAAACAGTTACTGTCCTTATAGCCAACCGCATATGGGATTCCAAGACAAGGTCTTAAGAGAGAATCACCAAATGACTTGTCCTAATAAAACCACTTCCCATTACCAACCCACTAAACCATTTGGTATGCCCCTCAGTTTCATGACTCCTTATCAAGTGGAAATGCAACAGCAACAACAAGTTCAGAACATTCAAGACCAGTTTAACCTATCAAACACTCTCTACAGACCAAAAGCAGCAGAAAGAGGGGGTAACAATGACTATCTCTCTGATCACCGGTTTGGTTTGGTTGGCAATTCGAGTCCTTCTACTTCGGTGATGAATCATATTCCTGGTTTAGTCTTACCTACTAACTTCAATGGAAATGCGGAAACAGTAGGGATGGAGAGCAATCAGCAGAATCAACAGCAAGGCTTGCCCATGCCTTGGATTGAATGAAGAAAGATTTCATGAGTTTTTTCTTTTTTTTTCTGTTTCTTAGCTTTGTAGCTTTGTTACTTGTTTTTTTTTTTTTCATTGGAAACAGTTTTGATCTCTCCCATTTTATTGGTTTGTTGTAGCCATGGGAGAGATTAGATTTTAATTTTATGATTCAAATTACCTCATTCTTCTTTTATTTGAAGAAACTCCTTTTTCTTTTGACCCAAGTAAAATATAAGATGTTTTTGTTTACTTGAAAGGACACAGTGTAGTATTCAGTTTGGGTTTTATAAGAAAAAGGCGTTCTACCAGCCCATGTCCTAAACTGTGCAGGTCTTAAATGAAATTTTAAAATCATGACTCTTTCTCTTTTATGAAAGAAATGAACTACATATGTTGATGTTTTTAAGTCCAAGTAGTAAATAATAATATAAAACGAATGATTCTGTTATGAATATATATTCATTTAAAAAAACAAGATGTATTTGTTTTTCAAGATTTATTTATTTCAATGTAAGATTTTGGGGTAATTCTCTCAAATAATTTTTTTAAAAAAATTGTCACAAAAATAATACTAAAACTGATCAAAATAATCTTTTTATTTAGAAAAAATTTAATATTTTATTTTTATTTTTTAAAATTTGAAACTTTGACCCCAACACCCCATCCCTTAACACTAAACCTTAAATCTAGATTAGTTAACAATAGGGGTATAAGTGTATATTTACCATTTTAATGAAATATTTTAGTCATTTTCTTGAACCTTGAACTTAGATTGCAAGAGTAAGATTACAACTACTTTTACCACTAGACCACTTTAATTTCTTTGTAAATACATTCAGACTATGAATATATATTTGATTTGTGTTTAGTTTTAAAAAATAATAATAAAAAAAAAAAATTATAATTTTGGATAAATATTTGTATATTTGAATCTAACTATATAAAATAGTATTTTTCATTCCTTATGACACCACGTACGATGATACGTCATAAAATTGAGTTATGTGGACGTGACACATTTCCATTTCACAAACCATATCACTTCAGTTAGTCTATATACATGTGGACTTTATTTCTTTCTGGACCTTATTTTTGCAAAATTTACTCAGCCCGTCGTGAGTAACTCTAAGTGTAAATGCAATGTTTTGATATTAGAGTTGAATTAGATTTATCTTTGCCATTTTTGATTGACTCACAACTTGAATTCCAATAGCATTCTTTTATCTTCTTCTTAAAAATCTCAAGAGCTACCAATTACAGATTAATCATCTTAAAGTCATTCTTAAATCTTTCACCCACTATCTGCTTTGAATGCGAGCTTTAAGTCGGTCGAACTGCAACTATAAAAAGATAAACTTTCCTAATATGAAAATCTTCTCTTCTTTCCGTTTAAACAAACCAATAAACTTATTTCCTCGGTTCTACTTCCTCCTCAATTTCAGCCTCAACTTCAAAGTGATGGAAGAACACCCAGCGAATACTTCTTTAGATAAATCTATATCGTCTGTGGAGGTGTTAAATCGATGGGGAGAGAGAAATGTTAACAAAGTATGACAAAGAAGGTTGGAACACTAACAACAACTACAGTAAACAGAACAAGACAATTGATATGTTTGTTGAAGTTTATAGTGAGCTGATAATACTCAAGGATGGAGTGGTCATTCCTATGATAATACTCAAGTATTACGACTAGCGAGAACCTCAAAAAAAATCATATACATTAGTTGTTAGATACAAATTATTCAACTGCAAATGACATAACAACTCAATCATTGTAATGCCATATAAACAAAAATTCAATACAAAAAATTACTTACAACAAAAATAACCAACAACTTAAATGAATAAAATAGTATATCTTAATACCAAATGCAACGTCTCTATATTGAAAAAAAGTTTTATAGAACTAATATAATCTTTATAATACCATCAAGAGAATACCATCTCAATAATCTAGAAAATTGATGCAGTGATTGTTATTACTATAAACAAATGGAGAAGTTTTTGGAGTTAGTTTTACGGTGACTAACAAGTGCCTACTCTCATCAACCACTACTCAACTTTTACACATTTCAGTTTTAATATTATTTTTTAATTTTGATTAACTTTGTTTTATTACCTTCTTCACACTCAATATAACATTTTACTTTTAATAAAAATGCAACTTCAAATATATATCAATTCCATTCCAATAGCAAGTCAAAAGACTATGATTTCAATATAAAAAGTAATATGTATTATTAAAACTGAAGTACCTTTGGTGCTGTTTGGAAACATGGATAACAATATAAATTAGAATTTTTTATAAATATGGATAGTAGATTAAATACTTCCTTTTATTTACATATTTAGCCATTGTATTTACAATAAATTAAGTATTTCTTTTTGTATTTTTTTTATTTACAGATTTTACCACTGTATTTTAAATTAATTTAAATTAGTTAATTACAAAATTTGTTATTTCTTTGTGGTGAAAATAAAAACACAAACTGAAATATATAATATATATTATATAAAATAATTTTTAAATATAAAATTGTCTTATTTAGTTTAGTCAAATATAAAAATTTAGAGAATTTAGTTTCCAAGAAAACAAAATATCATAAAATTAATAATAATTCATAGAAAATTAATGCAAAAATTAAATTTTAAAATAAATTAACCAAAATAGGTTAAAATATGAATAGTATAATAAAGAAGTATTTGGACCATCAGCCCATACACTAAAAAATGTAAAATAAGTGATATATAAATAAGATGTTGCACCAAAAAAGATCAAAAATAGTTCTTAAGGAAGAAAATGACCAAAATAGGTTTTTTTATAAGCTAAATTTTTTATTTATATGTATTTATACCCCTAGAGTTAACTAATTTAGATTTTAGGGTTTAGAGTTAAAGGGTGGGTTTGGGGATGGAGTTTCAAATTTCAAAAAAAAATAAAAAAATGAAAATTTCAAAAAAAAAATGCTATTTTGGTCATTTTATTTTTCTAGGGCTATTTTGTGACAAAAACTTAAAAAGTGCTATTTAAGAGAATTGTTCATATTGATTGTGGAGAGATAAAGTCTCATGTGGTAGATATAACTATTTTTAATATCCTTATCAACTGGATAATAAATGAAGAATTTGAATTATACGGCCCACTAGAAAATGATAATCTCTAAAAGAGAAATCCGTGGAAGATTAATGATATCAAAATCATGTTCTCAATAACTCTAATTGTTCGATCGAATTGAAACAATTTTTTTCTTGGGATATATTAAAAGGCTTATATATATTTGGTTATGAAGTATCATACTTGAAATATGATTTTAGTAAGTTACTAAGTTGTTCCTAATTGAAAGATGTGGTTTCATATGACCAAAAAAAAGAAGAAATTCATCATATTAACTTTTATAATAGTAGCATGAATAACTTGTATGTGCATATTGAATGTCTGAGACAATTGTATAGACCAGTAGTCTAAAGATTCTAGGTATTATGACAGAAATCCAAAGAGTTTAATTTGTTAAGTTCAATGCTAAAGAGATATATTTGTTCGAAATACATATTTCAAAGATATTGTTTTCATGAGAAGAAATAAGATAATGTATGTGGTTATACTATTTTTTATTATGCTTTTTATCCCACTAATTTTTTTCATAACAAATTTTTAACGAAGGAACAAAAAACACATAAATGATAGACACTCGAAAAATTTAAGAATTTCAATGATATGAGTATATCAATGTTCTAAAGTATTTGAGATCAAGAATCGAAAATGATCAAATCATAGAAACTCATGCATTGCAGAAAATGACGATGTTCACGTCCTACAAGTTTGTTCAAGTGAAAATTTAGTTGACTTATTCACCAAGACGCTACCCCTGCTACTTTTAGAAAACTAATTCATCTTACCAAATTACGGTGTCTCAAAAAAAATTGATATATACACATAAGAAGAAATCATTGTGTAGTACACTCTTTTTCCTTTAATTATTGTTTTTCTCATTAAATATTATGGTAAGATTTTTAACGAGACATCTTATGTGAATAATGACCATCAAATAGAAATGTTATAAATAGAAAATTTTGAATATATTTATTCTCCTAACTATATTTATTTTCAAAAGTAGATTTTGTCCTAAAACTATTATACTCCTATATAAATGACTCATTACTTATAGAATAAGATACATTAATTATTTATGAAAATCTTAGATATACCTATTTTACTTATTTTCAAAATTAAACTTTATCCCCAAGCTATTATACTTTTTTAAAAAAGATTCATTACTTATTGAATAAGACACATTAATTAATTCACTTCTTTTCTAACTTACAATAGATTTTATTTCATCAGTTTTTTTTTCATGCTAGCTAAATAATTTTACTGATATCAAAACAAGTTTACAAAAATAATTATACAATAAAAACAAAAAATTATGTCCCAATATTAAAAGATGATTTTAACTCTAATTTATAAATGTTTTTAGCCTTACTCGCTAACAGATTTTCGTTTGACTATAATTACTTTCCATCCATTTTTGTTTCTCTAATTCGTGAATATAGTGGTCAAACTTGGAATGTCGATATTACCATCAATCATAGATACTGATTCATAGTTTCCTAACATAATATCCATGGAAATCACCTCATAATTTCGAATATAATTTGTCACAGCTCACCACATTCATTCTCTATTTCTCATTTCTAATCAGAGAATTGTTTCAGTGTTCCTCCTCAAGAAATGGCCGGCGATGGTATCACCACCACCCAACAACCCCCAAGGAACACTGATGCATTAATACCCGACAAAACCATTCGCAAAACAAAACATCTCTCCATTGACACTAACGACACCATCTCAAGATCTCCTAGAAGCTCCCGCTTCTCCGTCGACTCTCAGAGACCGACACGACCACCACCACCTGGAACATATCTCATCCAAATCCCCAAAGACCAGGTTTACCGTCTTCCTCCGCCGGAGAATGCTCGCCGTTACGAGGATCTCTCTCGCCGCAAGCCTAACCGATCAGCTTGTCGCCGGTGTTGCTGCTACTCCCTCGCTGCTTTACTCGTTCTTGTCACCCTCGCGGTGGCCCTTGTGGGGATCTTCTTCCTCGTTTTCCGACCGCATAAGCCGATGTTCTCCGTGAGTGAAGTCTCCGTCGATGGAATCAATCTGACGTCGTCAACGTCTCCGGTCACTCCACTGATTAAAATCAAGGTACGAGCTAAGAACGTTAACGATAAACTCGGGTTGATATACGGCGGAGGAAGTGAGGCTGAGATTTTTTACGACGGAGTTAAACTAGGTGACGGCGAGTTTACGGCGTTTGATCAGCCTGCGGAAACTGTGACGGTGACGGTGACGACGTTAAGGGGATCAAGGATTCAGTTAACGAGGTCGATTCGCGAAGATTTGAAGGAATCGGAGAAGAAAGGAAAAGTGCCGTTTGACCTGAGGATTAAAGCGCCGTTTAAGTTTAAGGTTAGCGCCGTGACCATGTGGACGATGGTCGTTACTGTGGACTGCAAAATAACAGTGGACAAACTGACGTCGTCAGCAACTGTGATAACGGAAAATTGCGTTACAGAAGACATAAACCTCTTGTGATGTCAGAAAACTACTCGGATTTTCGTTAATTTCGCATTATTATTGTTGAATTTGTTTGTGTTTCATAAAAAAAAAATATATTGTTGAGTTTGTTTGTTTTATTAATAACTTGTATGAACAAATACCATATTATTAAATAATATAAATAAAAATTCAAAATAAAATTTTACTTTGGTCAGTTCATTTTAATATAAATAAAATCATTTAAATATGTTGTACGCTTCTTCAAACCAATGAGTTTTGACTCCATTAGTGTTCCATAAGAGAAAACATTAGACCTAACCAAATCGCCAATGATGTTTGGGACATAGAAACATGCATCAAAATATACATCTACCACCTCCGTTATGAAACGTTTAACTCAAGTGTGCAGCGCTACGAGTTACTATTCTCCTAGTGATACCACTACTCGAGGCTAAAGAAGCTTGAGAAGAAACGTTTTCAGCTGAGTCTCTGTGGCTCCTATTTTTTCTTTTCTTGGATCTTAAAGCTCTGGCTTGAGTATCAGTTTCCTCCTCGTCATCATCATTCACTGCTGCTTCAACAGCTTCTTCTTTTGTAACTCTACCCAAAGGCCATGGTTTCCCGCAACCAGAACAAACTTTATCATCCTGCAAATTTAATATGATCAGAATGTTACATACTATTGATGTCAAACAAAAAACCATTGTGGTTGGTGTGTGTGTGTTACCCTCTGAGACAACAAGTTTTTGAGGCAATACTTGTGTATCCGGACAGTACAACCTTCATTTGGACACAAATCCGCCTGGAAACAAAAGTGTTAGAAAACAAAGCATCAGATATCAAATTAGCAGCTAATAAAAGCATATCACAACGTGAGAATGCAGACCTTTACTCCAGCTTCATTGCAGACCTCGCAAGAAGGAACATCATTGTTCCTGAACCAACTGCGCAGGTCAAGAAGAGATCTTATACCAAGTCCAATGTTACCGTCTCTTGTGCGGCATAGCCAGTTGTCCTTCACAAGCTCATTGAGAGTTTTTTCCTTTTGTGACATTGAAAAGTTCTTGAATGCAGGAGGGACTTGCTGTTGACTGCTGCTGGCTTCACTTGGTAACTGAGATATCAAACACAAGATCTGTCAACCGTAACAAAGACACCAAAAGTATAAATCCAACCAAATGACTAGTTAACAAATGAATAGAGATAGTAAAGAATTGGTACTACTAGATACCAAACAGACAGAAGAGAAATGCTGAGAAATTTTAGATTCGTTTTTCATATGATCCAACAGTCTTAAGCAAAACACTTTATATCAAAGAAGACGAAATAACTAGAGTGAATGAATATTTAATCAACAAGCCTACAAGATCTTTCAGACTAAATATCAATTCTCAAAGTGAAGATAATGCTTTCAAGTGACTCTGTGAGATAGTAGCCTTTTTAAAAATCATAATGATCAGTGGATATGGATGGTTCCTTCTATGAATCTATCACTATATTAGGATACAGATATACAGAAAAGAAGCCAGGGACTATAATTGTCTAATTGACCTGGTTCTCCAACCGGATATTGAGAGCATCAAAGCCCGATATGCAGCCTTGAGCAGCTTCATCCTGTGCAATTGCTTCTATCTGCCAGAAGTTAAAAGTCATCAATGTCAAGTGTCAAGTAGCACATCTATTCACTCTATACAACCTCATAATCATCTCAGTGCACACATAGCAAGAAAAGATAAAGACATATAGGAGACTCAATTTTTTAATGTGATAAAGTCGTGCAAATGCAACTTACAATGCCCTTAAAGAATGCAATCTGAGGAACAGAATATTTAGTCCCGAGTTTGGATTGATCATCGGAGACAGTGTTAACCACACCGTAACAGACATGGCCATCATACTGATCTCTACAAGCCCTCAACTCAAAGTGAACATAAGAAAGCTCTTTGTTTATCTCAAGAAGGTACTTGTCAAATATCTTCTTAGCATCTCCTGCCAACAAAACCAAGGAAGAAGAGTTGCTTTAAAGTTTAAACATTCAACACTGAGTTAACCAGCAATGGAATCTTTTCTTCAGATTCAATATTACCCGTTACCATGAATCAATGTACAACAAACAATCAAGTCTACAACAAACCCACACCAATCAGCATTACATCGATTACGTGAATCTCAAAGAGAGAAAGAAAACAACAATGGCCACGACAACGTTAGATTGTACTTCCCGATGGTTAACAGCGTCTGATCAAATTGGGTAAAGAACAGATTTTTACTCAATGATAAACCCATCAGATGCAAACCCACAAAAATTTACTTAGAGATTCATCCGAAACGAGTAGCAGAGAGACAGACCTGGGTTTCTGCCGGTGACGCCAGTGAAGATTGAATGAAACTCTTTCTCCTTGAGAGGGCCTCGCGAAATCAAAGCCTGAATTAGCGTGTGGTGCTTCCAGCTTAGCGATACCATCCTTACAAAACGACCAATTTCGGTCTAGGGTTTCTGTGAACTAGGGTTTTCTGGGAGAAGGAGACGACGATGAGAAAGAGAGATGGCGGGAAACTGAAACGACACGACGACGTATTGACATCTAATTTTTTAAAATTCGGCTTTTTAAGTTTTTTTTTCTTTCCCTGTAACAATCTTTACGCGGTAATTGCAGTTTGGTCACGAGTTTAATGTATATTTGCAAATCTAACCATTAACTATATTGGTATTTCAGAAACGACATAATAAAAACAAATTACATTTTTTTCTTGTGGAAATTTGGTGTGCTTTAAGTTACTTTTCTATTGACAAAAGAAGTTTTAGTTAGACGAAAACAAAAAAGAATATGAGCTGTCATGAAAATTTCACAAGGTGAGTTGGTTTTGCTAATAATGTGCAAAATGAACGGTTTAGGTAAAAATTTGAGTTTGAATAATGTTATCAACAAAGAGGAAATAAAGTGGGGTTTGAATAAGTATAATAGTAACTTTTGTATAAAATTATAAAATTAAGAGGAGAAAGTTATATACATGACAATGATGTGGTTACTTTTCATATAAAGGAGAGAGAGAAGAACATAGGAAAGGCAATGAAAGGGTCACACAAGATGACAAGACCACTGCACACTCGCTACAAACACGTCCCCTCGTTTATACTGCACTGCACGCCCTACGTCAGCATTTTCACATTTTGTTTCTATTTATCTATATTATAGTATTTTATATTTGAGAAATTACTTCACAGAACGAATTCTAAACTTGGCTCATGACCAAAGTTTGAATTTCAAATTAAAGTGATAACAATTACTCCCTCCGTTTCATATTATTTGTCGTTGTAGGGAAAAATTTTCGTTTCAAAATAAGTGTCGTTTTAGAGTTTCAATGCAAAATTCATTAATAAGATTCATAGGTAATTGTGTTTTTATTTTTCTATTGGTTGAAATATGGTTAGGTGTATAGGTAATTGTGTTTTTATTTTGGAAATATACAAATTATATGTTTTCTTAATATGTGTGAATAAACCTAGAACGACAAATAATATGAAACGGAGAGAGTAGTAGTTAGTCAAATTTGAGCTGGTTACCATTAGTTCATTTATAGTTAATATTTTTTCCTATGACATAACATAACATGTGTAATAGATACAGGGACATAAATGCGCATCATGGCTTAAAGTTGTTTATAAATGAAAGTAACTAAAACTTCATATGGAATATGAGAAGGATATAGATACCACACTATCAGTAAAATTTAATACCACTAGGGTCGGCCCGCGCTACGCGCGGGATGTATTACATTTATATGTTAATTGTGAATATGCAAATCCAATTATAGGGGTTAGTTTGCCATGTTGTACTTGGTTTGTTTGTATCAAGTTTAAATCGATGGATGTATGATTTAAAATTGAAAATCATGTTCTTTGAATCGTTTTTGAGTTTTTGTAATTGGATATAATGGAATGCGATTTTGGTTGAGCGATTGCATTGGTGGAAATAACATGAGTTTTATAGGTTGGCTTTCGCTGTGGACCTCTGATTTATATGATTAAGCTTGCTAATAGTTTTTCTTTGTGGGGGCTAGTGCAGTTTTTATAACTTGCTTTAGAAAAAAAGTTAGCTAATTTAAATTGTTTTCTACATTGATGTAGAAGTGGACCGTAAGGTTTAAGTATTTTGACTTTGGTTTGTGTTGGTTAGCGTAGTAAAACGTAGAGTCATGACAACTGACAACAATTGCATTTTATGGAGATTTTGTATTGTGTGTTAGGTGGGTGTTAGGATTTTAGTCGTACTTGTGATTCAGAATTTAGAATAAATTAGATACGAAAGACTTGTATTTTGGTCACTTTCATAAGAGTTATATTAAGAACACACATCCAAGCTCTCTAGAAAAAAGGTTAAAAAGAGGAAAATGTTTTTTTTTGTCTTGTTGGTATTTAACCAACTTATAGATACAAATGTATTGAGCTGTCAATTTGTAAAGAAGTAATTTGAGCCATAGTCACCACACATTCTCCATATTATGGCTTAGCTTCAATTGGTTATCTTTATCATTTATTTAATGTTTTTGTTTATTATTATTATTTTTATTATTATTATTATTATTATTATTGTATATATATGTTACTTAATGTTTTATAATGTTTTTTCTTGTGCTTATAATAATTTTATAATAATATAAGTATAGCTAATTTATATATTCATTTTTAGGTAAAATTAATTTGTATCTTGTATGGGTTAAATACTCCCACTAAATACACTAAACTTCTATGAAGATTATTATTATTTAATATATTATTTTTAATTATAAACAAAACAATATCTTACAATCTAACTATAGTTAAAATACTCTTATGGATTAAAACTCAGTGTAAAAATATAATCAAGATATTTTGAATAGACATTCACAATTTATTTAACTTTTACCATTAAATACTATTTCGTTTTATTTTTATTATATTTTGTAATGTTTATATACTTTCTAACCTAATGTTTTTCTTATATTCGTGTTTACAATATTAAGGATTGATGCATCGGTTTAATGGTTTAGGGGAATTTAGAATATATTTTGGGTCCAAGATTATGATCTAAAACCATTATTTTCATATTTACAATTTTAGTAAAAACAGTTTACTGTTTTTATTAATATCACATTCTAATTTGATATAGCATCATTGATTTTTATTTCTGTTTTTATTTTTTATTCATTTGGAAGATTAGTTTTTTTTTCTTATTTCTAGTTAACTTTAATTTTTATTGTTTTCGTTAAACTTCATATTTTGAATTTTAAACTTTTTTTTAGTTTTTTTTAACAGAAATGAAAAAATGTTTGTTGGCATGTTGTTGCTTAATGTGGTATTAGTTTGTCTCCCCTCATGGTTTCCTCATATTTTCTTACTCTTCTCAACCTTGGACAGCACTTGGTTCAAAAAATATAGTATCTACATGGTAAACTGCGAGATATTTGTTTTAAAAAGACATTTAGTTACCAAATGAAGTTAAATAAGAGATAATTGATGTTGCAGAAAAGACATTTTCTTAGTTCATGATGCATGCTGCTCAAGAGGAGTACTTAGGAAGATGAGTTGTTTTGTTTCACAGATTAGAGGATTAGATTTCTGGTGGCGTGAAGCAGTGAATATTGTCCCCCGCCAGAGACAGAATTATTACTATGTTAATGTGATCGTTCATTATAGAACAGTCGATGGTTAGAGGGGTTCAAGTCATAGTTTCTTTGCGAGAAGCTGCAGTGCTCAAGTTCAAAAGAAATGAATACGCTGAACTGAATCTCAATCAATTAAAATTGATGTGTAGGAATCTCTACTCCGGATAGTGGTCATTATTTACATTATTTACATGAAAAGAACTTGAATCAGTGCTTTACATAAAACTCACGCAAATGTTTGTTCTCTCCTCACTCCATTTCAGAATTCATATAGCTAACTTGAGAGACGAATCGGTACTGTTTGGGTGCACACTCTTGCTCGAAGAAAATACAGCTTTACCGGTCAGTGAAGAGTAACCAACTTTAACTAAACTGGCATGTAATGGAATGCAAGCTGACCCAAAGTGGGATTACCACTGTTGAAACTTGAAACAGTGACGACTGACTATGTGACTATATGTTCTGGAACTCAAATGAATTCAGAAGCGGGATGTGCCATATGGAAACTTTTTGATATCTGAGAATGATAGATTCTTATCACATAGGTTTGCCATATGTTAATCTCTATATATAAACTTACCGGGATCTTTTTACCTTGTCAGCTTCCTACAACTCTTCCGCTTTGTTACGCCACTCTTCAACAGAGCTGTTAGCATAAGAATCCACCGTTTTCGCAGCTTCTAAGTCAACCTTAAGCCTCTCAATGACCATCTCTAGCTCCTTAACCTCTGCTTCAACGCTTTTCGCGTCCTCAAGCTCTCTTTTTCAAAACATCTATCTCCGCTCCTAGGCATTTTCTCTTGCATAGCACAGTTCTACCAACTCAGTACAGATTGCATAAGCTTTATTGAGTTTAAATGCTCCCTTAATTTGGTTCCGTATCAGGGAAGATTCGCTCCATATTGTGTTTGCATTTTCTTTGTCTTTGTAAATAAACTGTTTTCCTTGGCTGCAGGCTAGCTTTGTTTGTACGCCACAGGTTATTATTATGTTCAGGGATTTGTTGAATGCCCCATCTTAATAAACATTTGTTGTATCTGCTATACATATAGGCAGAATCCATGGTCGCAGAATGGAAAAAATTACTTTGGGATGTTCCAGAAGAGAGAATCGCATTATGGGGTCACTGCCAAACTTTGTTTGAGCTGTCATTTTTTTGTCGACATATAATAATCATTTTTACTGGGTTTTTGAAAATGGTTTTCTTCTCTGTGTTGAATCAAGCAAAGCCTTCAACCGTATCAACACAGATGATAAGATGTCCACTTTCTTCGCGTGGATAGCAGCCATCTTGCTAGCATCATCCATAACCTTACTCTTGGCATCGTTAGCCACCACCAGCTCTTCACTGACTATCTTTAGCTCCCTGGTTGCTAAAGAAGAGCAGCTGAATCAGAAGCATGATTGTTCATTACATTCTCGAGTTCCTTCTTCATCTCTTCTTCTTTTCTCTGAACTGTCTTTATCCCTGCCTCAACAGCCTCGAATTTCTCCAACAGCGTCGTGAGAATTAGGGTTGGAGACGAACTCTGTTTGTCCGGGCCGTATACACAATTCCACGCGTAACGTTAAAAGCCCACTACCTAAGTCCATCACAATACAGAGTAAATGAAACGGTGTGTTTCATCTCCATAGGACACGTGTCAGCATAAGGATGCACGAATTTGTGTGTTGGCATCCCATGTGGCATAGCTAAGGAGAGAAGAAACCTTACTTTATAATAATAGATAACCATAAAAGAAGAGTCCAAAGGTATATGAAACGAAGTGGAGAAAATATAAATGTTATATGCATGGTCTACCGGTAACCTAAGCTAAACCAATACTACACTCACACGTTAATCTAGTTAGCGAGAATAATATAGTTCTTTTAATTTGACCTACCAATAATAAGATAAACCTAGTAAATTCACCAAAATTATTACTAACCATAAATTTTTTAGTATTAACTTTTCGTTTCTTAATAACAGAAAAATAAACACGTGAGGATATCGATAGGACAATGAGACGAAAAGAATAATAATCCAAGAATATAGGGGGCGAAAATAATAATATCCAAAAAGTGGGTCCCACATTATTACTTCTTTGCGTCTGCTTCTTTATAAGAAAGCGTAGGAGAGAGAAGGCGCGAGACTCTCTACTGTTCTTCCCCGCAGAAACCTCTCTCTCTTTCTTTCTCTCACCCGTAGAGCTTTACTAGGGTTTCCTAATTTGTAGTCTTCTTCGTCGTGTCTTCCATCTTCTCATCCGTAGCAGGTTTACTCTCTTCCTTGTAATCGTTCAATGTATGTGAACAGTCTCTTATTAATATCTTCGCCCATGCATATATATATAGTCACTGTTTAACCCTTGGAAAAAAAAAGATTTCTTAACGATTTCGCTTGTTTGTCTTCTTAGTCGTCGCGATTCTTCTGCTGCTATTGTTAATCGCGTTAAAGTAGTGATTTTTCAGAAAGGTTTTTTTTTTGTGGTTTTTTTTTTTTTTTTTGTCGCAGTATCTTCTTGTACACGCAGATTCTCCATCGTTTTCATGGTTTATATGTTGGTTCTTCTCTTACGATGTCTTCTGATATCTTATCTTCTGAAAGTTTAACTTTTGTTCTCTGTGTTTTTTTTTGTGGGTTTCTATTTTTGTCAACAGTATCGTCATGTGTACGTAGATCTCATACTTATTCTCCATCGTTTCATGGTTTATATGTTGTTTCTGCGTTTATGAGTTGGTTCTGCTATCGTTATCTGCTGAAAGTTTAAATCTTTGGTTCGTCTTCGTATGGGTTTTTGTGTGGGTTTCTATTTTTTTTTGTCATAGTATCTTCATCTGCACGTAGATCTCGTCTTCATTCTCCATCTATTCATGGTTTATATCTTGATTCTGTGTTCTTGGTATCGTATCTGCTGAAAGTTTAAAGATTTGGTATATGGGTTTTTGTGTGGGTTTTTACTTTTTTGTCATAGTATCTTCATCTGCACGTAGATCTCTTCTTTATTCTTCATCTTTTCATCGTTTATATGTTGATTCTGCTTCTATGATGTGTTCTGATATCTTTTCCGGTGAAAGTTTTAAGCTTTGTTCGATTTCAGATGGGTTTCTTTTGTTTTCACTTGTCGTTTAGCCGCTAAATGGGTTTGTTTTACTTTGCAAAAGAAAACTTAGTCTTGTTTGTGTGATGTGTATTCATCTCTAGTACTCTGTTCCATCCGTGGGTTTATCATTTTTTTATTTTATTGTTTTTTGCATTAGGAAACTGAGAAACTGAGAAACTGTGATAAATGTAGTATTGACAAACTGCTTGCTTGGTCAAGATGATATTTTGTTCTGATGATTTGATATAACTTTTGTGATGTAGAATGTATTTATCCGTGGGTTTATCACTATTTTCTGTGTGGGTTGTAATGTTTCTGACCTACTTGTTTTTGTCTTGCAGATATGGGTTCTGATGAAGATAAAGGGCTACCACCTCCTCCACCTGTCGTTCCTTCAAACCTTGTTCCTGAGGTGGAGCCCATCAAAAAGAACACTATTCTTCCAATGGCCCGGCGTGGCACTGGGTCCAAAGGACAGAGGATTCCCCTTCTTACCAATCACTTCAAAGTGAACTTCAACAACGCAAACGGCCATTTCTTCCATTACAGTGTAATGTTTCTGCTCTCTTCCAATATTCTATTTGTATCACTGTTTTATTGTGCTTAACCTTATGCGAAAATGTTCAATGCTTTTAAATACTTGCTTTTGTCTCTGTGATCGTTGGATGCAGGTTGCTATAACGTATGAAGATGGCCGCCCAGTGGAGGCTAAAGGAATTGGCAGGAAGATTCTTGACAAGGTTCAGCAGACCTATCAAGCTGACTTGGGATCCAAGCACTTTGCCTACGATGGCGAGAAGACTCTATTCACTGTTGGTGCTCTTCCCAGCAACAAACTTGATTTCTCTGTTGTCCTTGAAGACGCACCTTCTAGCAGGTTCGAAAGTTCAATTTAATTTATTGCTATATCTTCACTGTTTTCATGTGTTCAAGTTTTATGACGATATACTCTTTTATTTTGCAGAAACAACACTGGAAATGGTAGCCCGGATGAATCTAATGACGCTGACAGGAAAAGATCAAGGCGGCCTAATCAATCCAAGAAGTTCATGGTGGAGATAAGCTATGCGGCAAAGATACCCATGCAAGCTATTGCAGCCGCTCTCCAAGGAAAAGAAACAGACAGCCTTCAAGATGCGATTAGAGTGCTTGATGTCATTCTGCGCCAGAGTGCAGCTAGGCAGTAAGCACCATTATTTTCTACTTGGTATTTACTAATGCATCTTCTTCTAATTTGTTTTTTGGCAGAGGTTGTCTCCTTGTTCGCCAGTCTTTCTTCCACAACGACGCTCAGAATTTTGTACCAATCGGTGGAGGTGTAATTGGCGTGAGAGGGTTCCACTCCAGCTTCAGAACCACTCAGGGAGGCTTGTCCTTAAACATCGGTAATCTTTTTTTTTTTGAATATTTTAATGTGTTTTTTTTAACTTTTCTTTGTAAAATTTTGGTTATTATTAACGCTTTCTGCTTTCCTGTAGACACTTCAACTACGATGGTTGTACAACCTGGCCCTGTTGTTGATTTCCTTCTGGCAAATCAGAATGTGAAAGACCCATACTCTGTTGACTGGAACAAGGTTGATACTTCAACTTCTTCTTTTGTGCAGTAGAAATTCACAGATGTTTTAGTACTTATCTGATTTTCTGTCATCAGGCTAAACGTGCTCTCAAGAATCTCAGAGTTAAGGTTGCCCCTTCAAACCGAGAGTACAAGATAAGTGGACTTAGTGAAGATCGCTGCAAAGAGCAAATGTATGTCGTGATTTCAAGTAATTTTTAGTTACATTTTTGAAATCATTTTGAGTTGTTTCTAACATATCCTTTTTGATTGATTGATACAGGTTTACTCTAAACTCTAAGAACGATACGGGGGAAGTTGTGGAGGCTCAGACTACTGTGTACGAGTATTTCACGGAGTTCCGTAACATCCCACTTCGGTATTCAGGTGACTTCCCATGCATCAACGTTGGCAAACCAAAGCGCCCTACTTACATCCCCATTGAGGTAATTTTACTTCATTGTTGTTTCTTCTTTTGTATACCTGAAGTGTTCATTCATTTACTGGTTTATGACAGTTCGAGTTGTGTGTTTTTTTCAGCACTGTGAACTTGTGAGTCTTCAGCGATACACAAAATCGCTTAGCAATCTTCAGAGGGCTTCTCTAGTAGAAAAGTCTAGGCAAAAGCCACCTGAGAGGATGAATTCTCTAACTACTGTAGGTCTTCTTTCCATTAACCTTTGTCAGTTTGAAGCTTTTCTGTCTAATTTGATTTGATTTTCTGATTCATCTTGCAGGGTCTGAAGAACAGCAATTACAATGCTGACTTGGTGTTGCAAGAAAGTGGTGTCAGCATTGGCTCTAACTTCACCCAAGTTGAAGGGCGCATTTTACCAGCACCAAAGGTGACTTACCCCCTACTTTACTTGTTGCATCTTTTTTCTGTCTGAATCTAGAAGGTTTAGCCTTAATGATTTTAATTTCCTTGTTTCCAAATAGCTGAGAGTTGGCAATGGAGAGGACTTTCAACCTCGCAATGGGCGTTGGAACTTCAATAATAAGGTGGATGGACTTTCTTTTTTCCTCAGTTGATTAATGTTTCAACCTCTGATACTATCTGTTTTTTTTTTCAGAAACTGGTTGAGCCAACCACTGTTACCAGATGGGCTGTTGTGAACTTCTCCGCACGCTGCGATACAAACAGGCTCATTCCGGACTTGATTCGCTGCGGAAACATGAAAGGCATTGTAAGATTTCTTATGGTACATTGATTACTATATTTAACTCAATTCATATGCACAGTTCCTAATTCTTCCCTTGTTTTAGAACGTGGAACCTCCTTACGAAGTGGTCTTTCAAGAAAATGCTCAGTTTAGGAATGCACCACCACATATCAGAGTTGAGAAGATGTTCGAGCAGATACAATCCAAGCTCCCAGGGAAGCCTAAGTTCCTCCTTTGCATCCTCGCAGAAAGGAAGAACTCTCTCGTTTATGGTAAAGCATTCTACCCTTAAATAAGAGCAGTGGCATCGTATACCTGATTCACATAATCGTCTGTGTTTTTTCAGGTCCTTGGAAGAAAAAGAATCTTTCTGAACTTGGAATTGTGACTCAGTGCATTGCTCCCACCCCCAGAATAAATGATCAGTATCTCACCAACGTTCTCCTGAAGATTAATGCCAAGGTGATCTCTGAAAAGTCAAATTTCAATCAATTAGAATTTAAAGTTTGATTATAAAGGCCTTAGAGCTGAACTGATTTCATTGTTTCCTATACGTAGCTGGGTGGTTTAAATTCTCTGCTAGCTATGGAGCGCTCACAGGCAATGCCTGCAGTTACGCAAGTTCCTACAATCATTGTCGGGATGGATGTTTCCCATGGTTCCCCTGGCCAGTCTGATGTTCCATCAGTTGCTGCGGTAACACTAATTTTGTCTTCTAATTGTTATATATGATGTCATTCATGCTTCACTCTTCTATTTCTCTAGTAACTTTGTTGGTTTGTTTGGAAACAATAGGTTGTGAGCTCCAGGCAATGGCCACTCATCTCAAAGTATAAGGCATGTGTGCGCACACAGTCTCGTAAGGTGGAAATGATTGACAATCTCTTCAAGCTAGTCCCGAACAAAGAAGAGAAGTTCGTTGATGAGGGAATTTTCAGGTCAGTTTCTTGGATTGTTGTGCTGTATTTAGTAAGCTCGTGACATGGAAGCAATGTAATTAGGGATTTTGTGCTCTTCTCAGGGAGCTCTTGGTCGACTTTTACTCCAGCTCCCAGAAGAGGAAACCAGACCACATCATCATTTTCAGGTATGCGCAAATATTTAGTCAAGTAGCTCAAAGTCCTCTGCTCAAATCCATTTGGTTGACTCTCACGTTTATTAATTTACTTGTAGGGATGGTGTGAGTGAGTCTCAGTTCAATCAAGTTCTGAACATTGAGTTGGATCAGATGATGCAGGTATGTATAATGGTTCTTGATTTTCTTTAGTATATATATTTAGACATTTATGGACCTGATTTTCTTTTGTGTAACGGTAATAGGCATGCAAGTTTCTTGATGAAACATGGAACCCCAAGTTCACAGTGATCATTGCCCAGAAGAACCACCACACCAAGTTCTTCCAGGATAAAGGCCCTGACAATGTTCCTCCAGGTAAAAAAATACATTTGACCTGAGCATTGATTTTCTTTTGGTTATTGTTGTTATAATGAGTTGAAACCTGTTCCCAATTGATTTGCAGGGACGATAATTGACAGCAAGATCTGTCACCCTCGCAACAACGACTTCTACCTCTGTGCTCATGCTGGAATGATTGTAAGTAACATGCCCTATAGGTTTTCCCTATGTAGTGAAACTCCTCTGCTCAAATCCGTTATGAATAGAACGAAAGCTTGACACTGTTCTATTGATTTCAATGTATTAGGGAACTACGAGGCCAACCCACTACCATGTGCTGTATGACGAGATTAAGTTTACCACTGATGACCTCCAAGAGCTTGTGCATTCTCTATCTTATGTGTAAGAATTATATCCCTTTCTAGCTCTTTATCTGAATGAAACATTTCTTTGTGATGTCTACTTAACTTGTCTGCTTTGATACTTGTAGCTACCAGAGGAGTACCACTGCCATCTCAGTCGGTAAGTTCTTATATCTTTCCTCGATTGCTGCTGATAGTTCAGATCTTTGGCATGTCATAATTGCTGTGTCTGCTGCTAATCTATTGTTGTTTTTTGAACTTTATGATGTGTCTAGTATAGTGAGAATGGACTACAACTGATTTTACTGCTTTCTTACGTAATGCATGATAGATGGTTACGCAAATATCTCAAGTTTTGCTTGTCTTTTATGCAGTTGCACCAATTTGTTATGCTCATTTGGCGGCTGCACAGATGGGAACTGTGATGAAGTTTGAGGACATGTCTTTGTCTGAGACATCATCGAGCCATGGCGGGATCACTACATCTGGAGCAGTCCCTGTGCCACCCATGCCAAAGTTGAACCCGGAGGTTGCAAGTTCCATGTTCTTCTGCTGAAGGAACAACAGTCAAGTCCAGTCCACCACGGCTTTTATTTTTACGTTTTTGGCTTATGATCGTACCAACCAAACTTCAAACGCCCTGTAGACTCTTTCTCTGGGTCGATGACTTCCACGTTATTTTGCATCGGTCCTTTTATCTCGATACTCTTTATGTTTTAATCTTTTGATGGGTGTTGGTTGGTTGTGAGGATATTTTGTTTATGCTTTAAATCGGTGATATTTCAAGACTTTTATTGTTGGTTTTAGCGGTTTTACTGTTTAACCTTGGTAGCCTTTTTAAAACGCTGAGTTTATTGCATAACTTGTAGTGTAAAGTTCATACAAAAATTTGAAAACTGAAACAAACAGAAATATAACGACTGCAAAAATAAGAACTAGGATGCCACTTGGTGCCATGAAAAGAAAAAAGAAACAGGTACCCGGGAAACATAGCATAAGCATCTTTTGTCATTGGTCTCCTTATGCTGTTATGCAAGCTTCCTCTGAAATCAAACTCGACAGTACTGTTTGCAATCAGAGAAGCCATTTGGTTCCGTAATGAAGAGACATCTATGTTCTAGGCTCCAGTATTCAAAACAGGCCACCGTCTGCATTTTGGCCCATGCTTGGTACTTGCTAGTGTCTTATCAACTGAATAAATTTAAAACTTGCAACGGAAGTAAAGTTTTTAAAATGTTGTTTATTGTTTATATCAAAGGTGACGTTTCCCAAGTATTCAAAATATATACTACTCATATGGGAATACGCCAAATATGAAATAAGCAACAAGAAGACATAATTTACAAAAATAAAAATGTAATAACTAAATAACAGTAGACGACACTACAATCACCTCTCTTTTTGTTTCAAAACTGCGTAACTAGAAAATGAAATCTCTATATGTACAAAAAGAAAAGATTACAACTTTTTGGGGGAGAGGGCGAAACTCTGTCTATAGATGAACGCACGCCTCTTCAGTCACAAAGCTCTGTTTGTCTTTGCAGAAAAGAAAAACACCCAAGGAAAAAAATATCCTTAAATATTCAGAGTGATAGATTTCACTTGGCTTTGGTCACACTTCCCCAGATAGAGAGATGCACAAAAATTTTAAGGTCAAGATTAGAGGATCATTTGCTCAGTGGCAAGCAGAGCCTATGATATGTCTCTCTGCTCTTCGTCTCTTCAAATCATTAGCGAGACTTGTTTTCTTTTTGGCTGGTGGTGAGTGGATCCTTTGCTCGGAAATCGGCTATGCTACGGTATTCTTCCTTCAGTAGCTTCTCTAGCTTAGGGTGCTTCTTTATGGTTGCTTCTTTTTGGCCTCGATAATGGTGGAACGCCCTGTACAAGAGAGAGTTTCTTAAGAGACATCACCAATGATCAACCAATCCAAACGTCGTTTATAAACTACACACAGGAAACTATCGCTAGGGACATCACCATGAAAGCACATTCCATAACAGGAAATCATTAGCAACTACTTACTAAACCAATCTCAAAAACGATCACTTACCAATATTTCTCCAAGCCATATAGGTTTCCCTTATGGTAGAAGTCAAGCGTTAGCTGCTCGAAGTCCTTGTAAAGGTGCTCTTCGAATTGTTTCTCCAGACCATAACTGAAGACATAGGGCAGAGCAATATTGGTGAGATTGGGTTTAAACTAGAGAGCTTTTATCCGCAGTGAAGTAGAGGGAAAACAGATGTAGGTATTACCTGTAAAACCTAAATAGACACTCCAACCCATAGTTGTAATTGCCAGCTGCATCCTCAAGAGCAAACTTCTGGAAATCTTCATACATTGACGGAACAAACGTTTCTCTGAGGAAATACGACCAAAACCGGTACAAATGATTCATTTCCTGAAAACAGAATAGACAAAATTCAGACGCATTTCCAGAAAAGAAGGTTTAGTATATCTCTCATAAGAGACCAAGGTGAAAGCATGGTTTACCTCACTGCATCCGCTCCCCAGCTTCTTTCTTTCGTTTAAGCACCGCTTGCGATACTTCAAGAACCTATGTGTAGAATTAAGAAAAAGGAACGAGATCAGAACACCACAAGATAAAATCTTATCCTCTAACAAAAGTAATGCTCTATAACAATAAACTCAAAGTTGTATAGCCGAATAACTATACTCACTTTTCTTGTTTGAACCCATTGTCTTCCAGCAGTTGGTGGCTCGGATGTTGAAAAGGTGGAAATGATTTTGGTAAAGACCCAACAGGTGGACTGCTGCCAGAAAGGGAGCATTGTGGTGATGAACTCAATTTTGAAAGCCTGTGCCTGTGAAACGTCACACAAACAAAAATTATTATAACATGAAAAGACAAAAAAAAAGAAGAATAAGTGGGGAATATCATGGAATTGCTAGGATACTGACCCATGATTGTCTGGTGGTGTAGAACCAAAGAAAAATCCAATGGAGCTACTAGGCGGACTTTCTGAAGTATGAGAACTGAGACTAGCCCCATGGTTCCTTATGTTTCCCGAAAAGAACCTCCGTGCATGTGCTATATGATGTTTGTGGGCTCCCTTATTCTGCTTCCTCCTAATGCTATGCTCTTCACTTCCACCGTTTGCTGCAGAATTTTCGCCTAATTTAGTGTTCAATCCTCCCCCAGCTTTTACTTTTCCATCTCTGCTATCCAAATGGGAATTATTCTTCCTACGACTAGATCGATTCTTTTTGAGCTCCTGTTTCATCAGGTTGGTGTTTAGAAATCAGACTACAGAAAAAGGTCCAGTCATATCATTCTGTCAAAGTAAATCCAAACCTGCTCAAAGTAGTAAAGACCATCGTTTATTGTGGAGGCAAGTTCCTTGGGAATGTTTTTGGCTTTTGTTCCACTGATTCCAGCGTCATCACTTCTCCCACTATTCTGTCCAGCATAAAATGGAACATGAAGGCTTGATTCCACCAACAAAGTGTTCAGGTATATAGACAAGACAACAAATACCATCAATGTAATACCTGGGTAACAATTACAAGTTTCTGAATATTATGATCATCAACAGCAATATCATCGTATTCATCCTCAATCCTACAGAAATTCAATGAAACAAAAGCATCAACTCCAAAACTTTATATGCAGTTTCAGGTTCACATCCAAAAGAAGCAATATTGGAAAACAAAGAGGAATGAAGAAGTATCAAGAGTAATCAAGTCGTGCACACACTACCTTTTTGATATGAAAAGACCACTCTTTCTTGGGATTTTATGCTCCAGATCAATTTCCTCATCAAGCAAGAATGTGTTTGAAAAATCGCTTGACAAGACATCCATCTTTCTTTGTTCGTCCGATAATGATTTCGGATTATCACTTTCACATACATTGGTTCTTGATGACTGAGCTCCCTGTACCACAAACGGAAAAGCTATCAACTGGAACGAAAAATTGGCAGTTTTACAGAAGCTCTAATAAAAGGAAACAGGGCTCTACCTCTGAAGAGAACGCAGTAGGCTTTGAAGAGTTTTTAAAGTTATCTTTGCTTGTTACACTCTCTGAGGAATCTTTGTCATTGTCTCCAATTTTCTCCTCAGAGGCTGACCTTTTCGATGCAGGAACCCACTTAGACCACTCGTCACGCTTCCGTATCTTGTCACCCTGTAAAAGCACCAGCACTTCAACAGAATTAGAAAATCCCAATGCTGATTATTACAAAAAGAAGCAAGATGGCTTATGGTAGTCTGACCTGCACTTCAACAGAAGTGGAAAATCTCAACGCATAGACTATAAACTCTACATCCATGGTCATCATCTTAACCTGTAATTCAAGAATAAGAATACAGAAATTAAAAGCATCAAATTTGTGTAGAACACAGATGACAAAACAGAGTAATGCAAAGCAAGACAAGCTTGTGTTAAGAGTTTTACCCTTTTGAAGTCAGCTATAATTTTGATGGGAACCCATCCTTGTTCATCCATTAAGGAAATGAGGTACTGATCATTCTGAAGGTTTTCGTCACTGAAAAAAAGGAATCAATATACGGAAGGTGAGCACAGCAAGATAAGGTGCCATTCTATCAACCAGCAAAGATGGACTCAAGGCATGGAAATACTCACAGACATTCCTTGAAGCACACCAAAATAATCAAAAGCACAAATTATATAGATATAGACGCATAACTCGCCTGAAGTAATATTCTATTTGTTTTACGACTCTATCCTGCAAGTCGAGTTTTTCTGGAGATAGAGCTTGAGGACCCTGGCTACCAGGGTATGGAGCAAAATGTGGATGATATCCTCTTACAGCTCCAGGGGGTGGAACAGGCAAGTAGTATACAGGACCTATGTCAAATGAAGAAACAAGAAAAGAAAAAAACAGCAATTTAGTTAACGCCATATATGCTCAAACGGTCCCTTTTAAAACACCTCGACAGAGAATGACTATCTTACCGGGAAAGCCTGGACCTGGACCAACCATGAACCCAGGACCTTGGCCCATATATGGAGGAGGTCTCATAAAGTTCCTAGGTCCACCAGCTCCATGCGGCATGTTTCTTGGGCCAAAACCCCTCTGATGCTGTCCAGGATCTCCTTGAGGAGCTGGTGGAAGAGAGGAGGCTTGCACTGGCTTCTCATTGCCAGACTCCGCAACAGGAGCTCCAGGAACCGGATAAGGAGGATAAAGAGAATACGGAAAATCTGGACCAGTGGGATACGACAGAGGCACCATAGGTGGAAAAGGAGGTGGATGATAAGGTACAGCTTGCATGGGGTAAGGAGGAGGAGTAGGACCACTTTGATTGCTCTTCGAGCCTGGCTTCACATAACGGCCAGATGGATTCTTGTGCGCAGGATTAGCCTTTCCACCAGCTTTAGATTTAGCATGACCAGCTACAACCTAGAGAGATCAAACAAGAAAGTTTTCAGGATATGGTATAAACTCTATGCTAAAGAGCGTGAATCACACAAGCCGTAAACGTCAAAACCATCATGCATCAAATTTCAATAAAACCTAATTCAATAGCCCTATTCTTTTGGCAGACGCAGCTTTCTGCTTTTTGTTCGTTTGGTAGACACAGCTACCTGCTTCCAAACGCTGCGTCTAGGATTAATCAATTTTGAACACTGATAAAATTAGCCTTAACGAACATGACGAAGCTGCGTCTACCAAACGAACAGCACTAATAAAACCTATTAATACTCTCAAGTATAAGACAAATTCAAGCTCTACCAAGTTCAACACACCGATAATCCAATGACATTGACAATAAGCTAACCTGAGTGGGAGTTGGGATTGAGGTCGAAATGGATTGAGACGGCGGAACCGCCGCCGGAGGATTCTTAGGACGCGGTTGTTGCGCGTCGGCGAGTGCAGGCCACGAGTGAGCGCCCATTACAGGTGCGTCGACGGTCTCGGTAGGAGAAGCCGCTGTTTTCCATGGAGACTTAGTCTCGCAACCAGTGACGTGGCTGATCACTTCTCCGTCATCGGCTGATGATCTCTCAGTTTCCGCCATGATCAGAAGGTTAAGTAAATTCAATTGGATCAGAAAAAGAACAAGGATTGTAGGATCGGAAGGAGAGGATGCAATGTGGTAGAGAGAGTCTCGAAGCAAAGTATGGGAAGACGATGAAGAAGGGAGTGTGTGTTTGTTTGTGTGTGTGTTTTAGCTGGGTGGCGCTTTTAAGAGTAACACCGTAAAACACTTAACAGCAAAACCCTAGTTCCACTACATTATTCTTTTTAATTAAATTATCATTCTCCAATTTTAATTGAAAAACGAAAAATTTTAATTGTCACATTTAATGTCATATAAATTGTCTACAATTTTAATTGTGTTGCTGCACATGAAATTTCACTGTTCTTTATAGGCCTGATAAAAAAACGAATCGGAATCAAATTGAAATATCCGACATCAGAACGGACGGGATAATATAAATATTTGAATGATTTCTATATTTATATGTCTAAAATAACCAAACTTAACTGAAACTAAATTAAAAATCGAACGAATATTCAAATATATAAAAATATTAATTATATATTTATAATTTACTAAAAATATAAAAAAAATTGAAAAACTATTTTTATCTAAAATATCCAAAAAATATTTAAAATCATCCTAATTATTTGATATTTTATCAAAAATATTGGATATTTAACATGACTGGTCTGAACTATCCAAAATAACCAAACTCGAACCGAATGAGAACCGATTTTCAGATATTTTTTAATTCATAAATTTACTATATGAACTGAACCAAACCTAAAAATACTCGAACCAAAAATAATCAAGTAATAACTTGATTCTCTAGCCATCTACTCAAACTACCATATATCCAAAATATTCAACCCGAACCAAACCAATATTCAAAATGTACATGCCTAGTTTTTTACTTTTTACGACAACAATTTTAATTTTTTTAGTTGATTGGAAAAGAAAAGAAAAATCTTTAAAACCCAGCATTTTAGCTATAGTTTATGAAAATAATTAAAAATGACTTTCTTTGAATAACATTACAATTTCAATGTATATTTTAAGAAAACATATAACCAAAATTTTAAACAAAACACCTCATTTATTATAAACTAACTATATCTAATAAGTCAGTTTAATTCTTATATTATGAAAACAAAAACCAACAAACAAAAATTTAAATAAAAACATATGTTTAAACATAAAGAAGTGATATTGTTCAGTAAATACTTTCAAAACATAAAAGCATCTCAAAAAGGGCTTTATGTTTTAATAGTATTGATTATCAATATTATTACATTATAACATTAATAAAATATCAAAAACATACTAATGATAAAATATAATAATTATTAATATAATATAATTAATAATAATATTATTTTTATTTTTATTTTTAGTTTAAATGAAAGTTATAATTTCAATAAAATTATTTTGAAGATTTATATTAGAACTTTTAAAAATATTTTATTTCACTTATATGTATATTATATATATACTAATGTTTAAAAATTATATTGAATACTTTTGGTTTAGAGTTTTTATAAAAAAAAATATATTATTAGTGAATTTAAATTAAAATATAAAATATATATTGTTAATTTATAATATTGTTAATTTTAAAATTTAAATTATTTATTTTTTTAAATAAAAATATTTTATATTTATTTATCCTTCTACAACCGTAAACACTAGCATAAATGGACGTTTGATTTTATGAGATTTGACCAACTTAACGCGATTTGTAGTATTTTGGTCATTGTTACAAAACGCTAAAAACTGTTAACAACCAACAAAAGTAACGGAAATCAAGACTTTAGTATATGTTTCATTACGCCAAGTTATATTTGAAGTCAAACCATGATAATATCCATCAAAACCAAAATCCAAACGTACTTAATCTAAACTATAACATGAGACCAACTCACTCTAAAAAAATGTGCCACATTGAGTTGAACGCACGTTCCAAACCTCACAGTTGCTGGACAACAGTGAGAAGAAAATACATAATAACCATTGTGATAATGCTCATTTATATATTCTAGCAAAGTAACTAATAAGTATCATCACTTCAAAATATAGATGGAGAAACTCGTATTTATTCTCCTTAAATACACTAATCGGAATTTCTAATGATTGATTGCAATGATAAAAAGAAATGTTAAAATAAAATAAAAAAAGAAAAGAGGATCATCATTATCTACTTTCTAGACGCCAAGTCAGTCGTTTATCCATTGTAATGGCAACTACGTAATTAAGCATAAATATTGGGGTCCATTTAGTTATCTCCCACTCTTCGTCCTCCCTCCACTTTTCTTCACGTCTGCTTCTCTCTCTCTCTCTCTCTCTCTCTCTCTCTCTCTTGAAGATGGGAAATGCGAACGGCAAAGAAGACGACGCCGTGTCTAGCGTCGACGCAGATGCCACCTCATCTTCGGCGATTTCGAACGCCGGCGATCCTTACTCCCACACTCGTCAACGTCGTCCTTCCTCAGACTCTATGAGCAGTTCTCCTCCCGGAAGCCCAGCTCGATCTCCTTCTCCTTTCTTATTCCCTCCTCAGGTTTCCGTCTCTCTCTCTCTTTACACTCCTTATGTGTTTATCGATGAACTTGATGTTAGAATCCGGATGATCCTATTGAGCTTTCGTTGAATAGTGAAATAGAGTTTCCACATTCTGATTCTCTCTTTGTATAAGAGAAAGGTGACTTCAACATTTTCATATGTTGCACTCATTAGATTTGGCTAGGATCATTATGAATGAACTCGTATTCGTGTAGAAGAGGAGTTTCACTTGATTTGGTTTCTCTAGTCGCTTACACTCCTCTCATGATTGTTGATGCTCCCTACTGAGTCTCTGTGTGATGTATCTTTGGGGGAAAGATTTGCCAGACTTGGCACATTTCTGAGTGTAATCTTTTGTTGACTCGGTTCTTGGGAAGTCAACAACTCTGGTGAATGGGGAGTTTACTTTATTTGCTATGCCTTATTCTTTGGTTGAGTTCTTACAATCTAGTGAAGAATCTGTTTTGGACAAGTTCTTGTTTCTTCTCTTGTTTATGCAATGCCTAGTTGTGGAAAAAGTTTATCCTAGTCAAATAGGATTCTGTCGACTCTAATTTTCTTTGTTAACTTTGATTTCCTTTGCTGCTCTCTGGTTATTACCAGTTCCTGATGCTCTTCTCTTGATTTGTTATTGTAATATTCCTTTTGAAGGGGAAGGCAAGCTTGTTAATTTCTGAGCTGTTTTTTGAATTTAAACACACTCACAGAGCTTGAGTTAGAGATTGTGATTGTTTCTTCATTCTTCTCGTTGTTCTATATATGTAGATAACGGCAGTGAAGGAGAAACCTTTAGTAATTAGATATCTTTTGCTAGTCACGGCTTGTCTATATCACAGTAGCTGTCTCATTCTATTGTTTAATATCTTCATTATTCTGCTTCTTTTCTTTTAAGCCCATACGTTTTCTAACACCATTGGCTCAGTTATGCGTCACCTCTTTCATTGTTTAAGCATAACATTCTGTACCTAATGGCTAGCATTTCCAAGTAAATTTTTCTCGCTCTTGCTTTGGAAAAATCTGACGGGTCAGTTTATATGCGCATGTATCAGGTTCCAGTGGCTCCATTGCAGAGGGCAAACCCCCCTCCTTCGCCTAATAAAATCCAATGGAACCAATCTCAAAGAGTTCTTGATATTCCGGGAGAGCAAGGGATCCCTATTATCATTACATGGAGCCAGGGAGGTAATGATGTGGCAGTGGAAGGATCATGGGACAACTGGAGATCAAGGTATACGCTGATTTGCTTGCTCTCAAGCCATATACATATACTAAGCATATAGATATTTACATTCCCCAGGAAGAAGCTGGAGAAATCTGGAAAAGACCACTCAATTCTCTTTGTCCTTCCATCTGGAATATACCACTACAAGGTGATCGTCGATGGTGAATGCAAATACATCCCAGATTTACCCTCTGTTTCAGACGAAATGGGCAATGTCTGTAACATTCTCGATGTTCATGTAAGTAATTTTCCCTCAACCTCTTTATCATGTTAAACCTATTAGTCAACGTGCAATATGTAATAAAGTAGTATCTCCTCCAAATCATTATGCAGAACTTTGTGCCAGAAAACCCAGAAAGCATAGCGGAGTTTGAGGCGCCACCGTCACCTGATCATAGCTACGGACAAGCCCTCCCAACCTCAGAAGATTACACAAAAGAGCCACTCGCGGTGCCACCTCAGCTTCGTCTAACACTTGTGGACACTAGTGAAGAAACAGGCAAAGCCACAAAGCCTCAGCATGTGGTGCTTAACCATGTGTTCATAGAGCAAGGGTGGAGTCCACAATCCATTGTAGCTTTGGGTTTAACCCACAGGTTCGAGTCTAAGTACATAACTGTTGTCCTCTACAAACCGCTCACACGTTAAACTTAAAATCCAAATCCAATGCCACGTTGTCTTCTTCTTTTTTTTCCCTTCATCTCTCAATTCTGTGAGAAAGAACTTGTTCTTTGTTCATAGTGAGTGCACAACATTTCTTAGTGTACAAAGCTTCTCAATGTAACAAAGAAAAGACTGCGATTTTTTTGTTTTTCTTTTCGTTCCCGCAGAAACTAATAACAAAGCTTATCTGCTGGCAACCAGACACTTAGTTTGTTTATGTGCAGAAAACAGATTGGGGAAGGTGGCAGAGTAGCAAATTCATGTAGACTTGCTAGGTTTCAGAGATGGAGCCAAATTTTTAGAACATTCATTGAAGAGTAACAACAGAGATGAGAAACAAATAAGAAAAAACGAGAGAATATCAAATTGTCAAAGGATATGCAAAACATGAGTTCACATAACACTAACCAAAGCAAAACAAATAACAGACGAAAGAAAGCAAAAACATGTCGCACACAACCAGAATCAAGTTCACTGTTGTTAAGACATCATAAATCGTTTTTGGGATGAGATTGCCTCTCACTTAGCCATCATGACTTTGACGAACTCATCATAGTTGATCTGACCATCGCCATCAACATCAGCTTCTCGGATCATCTCATCAACTTCCTCATCAGTCAGCTTCTCCCCAAGGTTTGTCATCACATGTCGAAGCTCAGCTGCAGAGATGAAACCATTCTGGTCTTTATCAAAAACCCTGAAGGCTTCCTTGAGCTCTTCCTCTGAGTCAGTGTCCTTCATCTTCCTCGCCATCAGGTTCAGGAACTCAGGGAAGTCAATGGTCCCATTCCCGTCAGCATCAACTTCATTGATCATGTCTTGGAGCTCAGCTTCAGTTGGGTTTTGCCCCAGAGACCTCATCACGGTCCCGAGCTCCTTGGTGGTGATGCAACCTGCAAACCAGAAATAAACAATCTTGTCAAGTCTTATATTATTGTGTTTATTACATGTTTCCTTATGTGCATTGTACTATCCTTATGTCAATTATAAAAGACACAAAACACATAGCCATCTCGCTCTACGGAGCCTCCGTCTCAGCGAGAGGTTTTCAAAGCGATCAGAACAAATGCCTTTTCCGCATAATTAATCTACGAAAGATACAAACAGCAAATCGGATCCCTTTTACCTCTCAATTAACGAGTCAATCTCAAAGTATCGATACAACATACGAAATTTCATCGCTACACCTTCCTTAATTGGAATCGGTACGATCCAAGAGGAGATCGTACCAGAACTTAAGATCTAAGATTAGCAGTGAATAGTGAAACACGAGAAACGAAGCGAGAAAGCAAAACACAAACACCATCCTTGAAACTAGATCTGGGAAAATTACCATCTCCATCCTTATCGAAGAGGCTAAAGGCTTCCTTGAACTCTGAGATCTGGTCATCGGTCAGCTGATCCGCCATTTCTCCTCCTTAAACTTTTTCTTTTTCTTTTGGGGAAATCTGAGAACTTTTACTAGTGATTTGCTTTTTCTTGGTTTCCCTGGAAGAGTTTATAAAGTGAGACAGCCCAATGTATTAAGTTGGGCCTTTGAATATACAACTTGTATATAGTTGGGCCTTTGAAGATACAGGTATTTTAGGAACCCTAAAGATTAATTTTTAAAAATTATATAAGGTACGCTAATATTTGATAATATTTGATAATATTAGCCAGAGCATATATATACAAGAGAAATATTTGAAATACCTTATGATAAACCTAAAAAGGTTTTTGTGATAAATATAGTCTTCAAATAATAAAATGATCAAAATATTTTTATTAAAAAAGTAAATATACACTTATATTTCTAGGGTTAACTAATATATACTTATGGTTTATAGATAAAAAGTGGAGTTTTGGGATTAAAATTTAAATATTTTTAAAAAATTATTAAATTTTTTTAAAATAATTTTTTTAAAATGGTTTCAAAAGCATTTTAAAATTTCAAAAAAAATTGAAAAAGAATAAAAAATAATTTTGAAAATAACAATTTTCAAAAAATAATATTTTATAAGAAAGTTTAAATTTAAAAACATATAATTCAAAATTATAAAATTTATTTAAGTTATATATAGGGTAATTTTGCTAAATAATCATATTTAAGTTTTTATTTCAAAATAACCTATCAAATTGAAAATTAGAATAACAGTTTTCATTAATAGAGTTAAAAACTATAATATTCTTCTTTTAACGATGATATTTTATCTCGATCAAAAAAATATTATGAAGTAATCTCCAAGACACCTCCGGTGACGAGCTGTTAAAGTCCGGTGAGGAACAAAACAGTGATTATCTTTATTGTGTATTGGTATGTTTTAATTTTTATTGACAATGGTTTACAACGAAAAAAATCAATTTCAATTAAAAAATTTAGGATTTTTGAATTGGAATTTGGGAATTTTGATTTTTTGTTCTTCAGATAATAGATTTGAACTTGTTTTGTTGTTCAAATCGAACAAGAACATAATCAAAAATACAAAGAAAGAATCTCATGAAACTTCATTTACAAAACTTGACTAGTAGGCAAGTTACATATTGAATTTATGTTGGTCATAACAATTTTTCAGCGAAGACACAAAAAGACAAAATTCTTTGTCTTTTGTAATTTCTGGAAATTTGTTATGACCAACATAAATTTAATATTTAATTTAGCTACGAATCACAACAACCTTGGTTTAACTAATCATAACAGGAGAGTGGCGATAATATTTTTTCGAAGTACCAATTCCCGGTCAAATAACTTCCAACACGTCTAATCAAAATACTCACTTACTGAATTCTTTCTGATTATTATTTATTTATAAATTTTGACTTATTTTCCCGCGTATAAAACATTTAAAAAAGGAAAAAAAGAGAAAAAGTAAGATATCTTTTCAAAATCTAAATACTCATATATTTTGTCATTGCATTAATCAAGTCAAAGATAATTTGACCCAAAAAGGTAAAAAAATTAATTCCTTAAGAAAATTAAGGGTGGAGAAAGAATCAATTTTTCTCACAAAGGAAAGAAATTAAATAAGATCGTCTCTTCTCGCATCTCTCTACCCCTTCCTCTCATTTTCACCCTGCCTAATTGTTCTCCTCGGTAAGCAAGTTCTGCGCCATAAGAACCGTCCTGCTAACTTTTGAGGTGTGTGTTCCTAAATAGTTTTATACAATCAAAATAGTGATTAGGGAGTTCAATCACTTGTAATCTGTGTGGCATAACCTTATAAATATGAGCTAGCTCATGGATAATCTTACTTCAATTCTATAACGTATACACACATGCGTAATAATAATAAAAGCATCATTATCTCCGGTCTCTGGGTTTTTAATTCATGATTTGACATTTTTTTATATACTTTTCGATAAAAGACGGTTCTTATATATGTTATCCGAAGCTAAGAACCCATATTAAGATCCCCGAAATAATGATGGTCTAAGATTCTTGGTTTAGTGGAGACTTTAGATATGTTCAAACCTGTAGTATGTATATGCTTTAACTGTTTTGTTTGTCCTGCTTTTGAAGATATCAAGAGGTGAATTAACTCTGAGTGATGAATCGGCCAAAGGTCCAGCGTCGTGTTGGTAAATATGAGGTTGGCAAAACCATTGGACAAGGAACTTTCGCTAAAGTCAGGTATGCTAAGAACACCGAGACAGGAGAATCCGTTGCTCTTAAAATCCTTGATAAACAGAAGCTTCTCAAAAACAAGATGCCTAAACAGGTTCTTTCCTCATGCCTCCGCCTCTCTTGTCACATTACTAAAATATAAAACATATCCAAAAATCTATCAAGTGGCTCTTCCCCGTTTGCTTTTACAGATAAGGAGAGAGATTTCTGCTATGAAGCTGATTAACCATCCAAATGTAGTGCGGCTCTATGAGGTCTCTCTCCTAAATTTCTCAGTGTCTCTCTAGGCTTGCTTATGAATTAAAAGCTAACTTTTAAAGAAAATTATTGATACTGTTTCAGGTTTTGGCTAGCAAGACAAAGATATACATGGTCCTAGAATTTGCCATGGGTGGAGACCTTTTTCACAAAATTGTTAGATTTCCTTACCTCTCTATCAACGGTTTTAAAAAACTTGTAATCGTTTGGTGTTTGAATCATGTACAAAATGCATCATTCTAATCTCGTGAATCTTGATAAATATTCTTGTATTTTACTGCTAATATATATATATATATGATGTTTAAGCTTTTGCATATGTCTAAACTTAAGCAGAAATCTTATGATGGGCGATTGAAAGAAGATGGAGCACGTAGATATTTTCAGCAGCTTATCAATGCAATTGATTACTGCCACAGCAGAGGAGTATACCACAGAGACTTAAAGGTACTATTACACATCTTTTTTGGTAAATCTTGGCCCATTTTTTTCCAGGATGTGCTGTTTTTATAGGTGCAGCTAATTGATGCCTACTATTTGTCTTATTTACTTCTCATAATGCAGCCAGAAAACTTGCTTCTAGATGCTCAAGGAAATCTTAAAGTCTCTGATTTTGGATTGAGTGCCTTGTCCAGACAAGCCGGGGTAAATCTTTCTTCTTCTTAGCATCCTTTGGTTTGTCTGAGTTCCTGCTGATTTTTCCTTGTCCTATTCTAATTCATGTGCCTGATGTTCAGTAATGATATATTTGATTGATTTTATTTACAAATATCTGACAATTAGACTTGTTAGAGCATCATTAGTGGGAGTCTTTTGTTTAGAGTCTCTCACCAAAAGTAATAATATTTTAAAAGAAGATCGAGTCTCTCGAAATTTGAAAGACTCATACAAAAGTCTCTTAGTTTTGAGAGATTCTTTATCTAAAATATTATTACTTTCAGTGAGAGACTCTCGACGAGAGATCCTCACTGCGGGTGCTCTTATGTTCAGTTGCTATATGTTCAGTAAGGCCATAAAATCCTTCTTATCCAGTGTAGTTTCAAGCCATGCATGTTCTTCTGTGTATGCATTATTCTGATCATTTGATTTATCAGCTTACGAGACTTTATTTGGATTTGGTAGGACGATGGTCTTCTTCACACTACATGTGGAACTCCAAACTATGTTGCTCCTGAGGTATGCTTAGTGATCACGTACGTGGCTTCTCATCCACTAGTTGTTGCACCATGTTTTTAAAAGCTCGCTTGTTGCTCTTGTCCCAAGGTTATTAGTGATCAAGGTTATGATGGGGCAACCGCAGACTTGTGGTCCTGTGGAGTGATACTCTTTCTTCTACTTGCTGGTTATTTTCCTTTCGAGGATTCTAACCTCATGAAGCTGTATATAAAGGTAATTAAGCACTTCTGTAATAGTCTCTCGAGGCTTCATCCTTCACTGTTAATATCTGTGATTCTTCTTTCCCACGTTTAGTTTCATCACTTTTCAGATAACAACTGCTGAATATAATTGTCCTTCTTGGATCTCTCCTGGTGCCAAGAACTTGATTGTCCGAATCTTGGATCCAAACCCGACGACTGTAAGATAACCTATCCTTCATTTATTTTCTTCAGCCAAACCACAACAATCTCAACCTGTTTTTTTTCTTAATTATGTTGTTTCATTTAGTATCTTAATTATGATATAGTTAATGGCTTATTATTGTGTTGTTCTATTTACTAGGCTCTTCACTCTTGAATAACAATACAATAGGGTAATAATATGATGTCTTATGAGCGGCAAGAGTTAGGGCACATTTTAATATGCACATTTCCTGACTCTCGTTTACTCTAACTCTCTCAGCTTCATAATAAATGTCATTCTAACATTTTTTCTTCTTACATAGAAAATATCAACTTATAATTTGAATACAAATTATATTTATTTTTCAGTTAGAAATTAATTGCAAAATGTATTAATTTTATATACTCCCTCCGTTCCACTAAGATCTATGTTTTGGTGTTTTCACACATATTAAGAAAACACATTAATCATACATCGTTTTTAGAAATTATCAAATTCCAATGCATTTTAACCAATAGTCTTTCAATAAATTCAATTAATTTTATTGAAAGTTTAATTTTTGTATAGAAAACATAAAAAATACATCTTTGTAAAACAATTTATTTTTGTAAAACATTTATCTTAGTGGAACGGAGAGAGTATAATTTTATTTATCTCAAATATTATTAGTTAAATATATATAATTAATAACAATTTAAATATATTTTAATTATTTTTTTAATTTGTGTGAAAAAATATCAGTGACAATTATATTGAAACAGAGGGAATATCTAATATTTTCTTGCATAATTACCTTAATAATATACAAAATCCGAGGATTGGCATTGGTCAACAGTGGAACTAATTGACTGTGCATAACCATGACAGCGTATCAAAATTCCAGAGATTTTGGAAGATGCGTGGTTCAAGAAAGATTACAAGCCAGCCGTTTTCGAGGAGAAAGAAGAAGCAAAGTTGGATGATGTGGAGGCTGTTTTTAAAGATTCAGAAGTAAGAATCATAGTTATTTAATCTGAGACCTGTATGATGATTAACCTCTATCTTCTCCTTTCTACTTACTTGAACAGGAGCATCATGTCACTGAAAAGAAAGAAGATCAACCAACTTCTATGAATGCCTTTGAGTTAATATCAATGTCAAAAGCCCTGGATCTCGGAAACTTTTTTGAAGGAGAAGAGGTGCGTCTCTTAGAGCATCCCCAATCGGGAATTCTTAAGGGGATCCTTAGCGAAAAAATAATTAAATAATTAGTGGATCCCACCAAAACCTAAGGATTCGATCCTTAAAAACTCTAAATAAGGATTGATCCTTACACTATTTGCGATACGTGGCGGCACACGATTGGTTGATATTTTTTTTTTAGTATTAAAAAAAAAAAAAAAAAAAGTTAAGGACTCCACAATAGAGTACACCATTGTGGATGCTCTAACAATGCTTACGTGCTTGAATTCTCTAGCAAAAACTGTTTTTTTTTTTGGTGTCTCATAGATGCAGACAGTTTCAGGGTTTGGTCTTTCCACATTATGTTTTTACTGATCAAGTCTATACCGTTCAACTTAACAGGAATTCAAGCGAGAAACAAGATTTGCAGCCAGGGGTGCTGCTAATGAATTAGTCCAAAAGATTGAATCAGCTTCTAAGCGTCTTGGTTTCGATATTCAAAAGAAAAACTATAAGGTAAAACTGGTTGTGTGAAACCCTAACACTCTAACAGCTATTGACATGATCTCTCCTTTTTTAACCGCTTCCTGTTAGAGTTACTAATTAGAGTAGAAAATTAAAAGCCTAGTTAGCATATATTATCACCCGTGTAACCGTGTTGGTCACTTCCTTTCCTTTCATGGATATTGAATTTATTCAAAGCTTTTGTGTCACTTTCACTGAACCACTACTGTGTTTGGGTACACACAGATGAGACTTCAAAACGTGAATGCTGGAAGGAAGGGAAACCTAAAAGTGGTGACTGAGGTACAACATGCACACTCTTTGACTCTGACTATATTTTAAAATCTCAATTGACCTTGGAAATTAAAGAACTGACATCATATAGTGTAATGTTTTTGTAGATATTTCAAGTATCACCATCTCTTCATATGGTGGAACTCCGGAAAACTAAAGGGGATACATTAGAGTTCCATAAGGTAATAATCATAATCATATTCAGTTTTTTTACTCTGTGAAAATCTTATCTCGAGGACAGTTACTTATGTTATATCTGTGCATCTACTACTCTTCCTTTTTGTAGTTCTACAAGAAGCTGTCGACTACACTTAACGATGTGGTTTGGAAATCCGGTGATACTTGTGATAATAACAACAAATGAGAGAAAGACTGATTCAAGTCTCTGATTGATCATTCTGATTTTTCTTTTGTTCTTTTATTTGGACTCAGTTCTTTTGAACAAAGATTTAGAGACAAACAAGACCTTGAGATTGACTATGTAGATATGGAACAATGTGCAGTAACAATAAGGTGTTTATAACATTTTCTTGTATTGAATCTCAAAAATATTAATTTTGTCCAAGTAGTTGCTTTTACAACTGTGGTTTACTAATTCAGGCTGTAAGTAGCTTTTAATTGGATGATTAATCAAAGGAATATGTTAAAAAGCTATTTTGTTGTAAAAACCAAAAATTACGCCGTTGCCGGGGATCGAACCCGGGTCACCCGCGTGACAGGCGGGAATACTTACCACTATACTACAACGACTTTGATGTTGCGTTTAACATTTACTAAATATATATATGCATATTGTATATGGCTAACACTGTTTCGTATAGAATCTCGAAATCTTCTGGGCTACTGTGTAAGCATTTAACGACATTCACACCTACTCAACCGTCTATGTGGCCTTCGTAATATCACTCTCTTAATTAATTTGTGTCTACTCTTCATCTCAGGTTGTGTGTTTTTTTTGTTTTCTTTCTAAGAATAAGTAACTGATGGTGGTTTGGATTAGAATGCAGCGATCACAGAGATGAGATGGATCACTACGGTGGGCTTGGGCTTCCAAGAAACTCTTCTTATGATCAAGTTAGTTTTGCTTTGAATCTTTTTTTGAATAGCAAATAACCAAGTGTCCTTAGCACAACTTGTAAACCACCTAGGCAAAGTTTAGAGGTTACAAGATCGAGTGACATGTTACATACATTTTTTTTGTTTTACGTACTTCGGCCAAGACCTATTAGAAGCTTGAGCTTTTACAGAGTTTGTTACGGAAAATGTAAAATGTATTAATTGCTCAAGTTAGTTACAACACTACCATGTGAGTTCTATTTATACATATGGTTTAGTAAATGGAAGCTAAACCAAGTGGTTAAAGCAAAAGGAAACTTTAACCGGTAACCAGTATATATAATCTAATACCCTCCCCTCAAGATGGAGTACACAGGCTGTGTGTACCAATCTTGACTAACAAACTGCGAAACAAGCCAGGCTGAACTGCCTTTGTGAAAATATCCGCAAGTTGTAGCTCAGATTTCACATGGAGTGTTTGCAGAAAACCACTCTGCAGTCTGTCACGAACAATATGGCAATCATTCTCGACGTGCTTAGTTCGCTCATGAAAGACGGGATTCGAAGCAATATGCAGAGCAGACTGATTATCACGAAATAGATTCGCAGGAGCAAGAGTAGGACAATGCATTTCCTGAAGCAGAGTAGTTAACCAGATCAATTCACAAGTGGCATCTGCCATAGCCCGATACTCCGCTTCTGAACTACTTCGTGATACTGTTTGTTGCTTCTTTGAGCGCCATGAAACCAAAGAATCCCCCAAGAACATACAATACCCAGTCACATAGCGCCTTGAATCAGGACAAGTCGCCCAATCTGCATCCGAGTAGGCAGTCAACTTGAAAGAGGATGAAACAGAGTAGAATAATCCCTGTGATGGATCATTCTTCAAATATCGTAAGACCCGATAGGCAGCGTGAAGATGATCATCCGTAGGAGCAGACATGTATTGACTGAGTTTATGAACTGCATAAGTAATATCAGGGCGTGTATGAGTGAGATATAAGAGGCGACCAACCAAACGTCTGTAAACTGCAGCATCAGGCAAAGCAGTACCCGTGGAAGCAGAGAGCTTGAGATTAGGCTCCATCGGAACAGATAACGGTTTGCAACCAAAGAGGCCAGCTTCTTCTAATAACTCCAACGTATACTTTCTTTGATTCAAAGAAATGCCACTGGCATTACGAGCAATCTCAAAACCCAAAAAATACTTAGCAGGACCGAGATCACGCAACTTGAATGCAGACTTGAGAACATCTTTAAACTGAGTCGTAGCATCATCATCATTAGAAACAATTAGGATGTCATCAACGTAGACCAAAACAGCCAGAAACACTTTGTCGACGTATCTGATGAATAAGGAATGATCCGAATGTGTTCTTGTAAACCCAGCACCAGAGATCACACCGGAGAGTTTATGATTCCATTGGCGAGAAGCCTGTTTAAGACCGTAGATGGATTTATGCAGCTTACAAACAGAATTAGGAGGGCACTTCTTTCCAGTGAGTTCTTCATAACCCTCAGGAAGACGCATATAAATCTCTTCATCTAAATCCCCATTCAAGAAAGCATTGCTGATATCAAGTTGAGAAAGAGACCATCCTTTAGCTGCAGCCACTGCAAGAAGAAGCCTGAAAGTGCCAAGTTCGGCAACAGGAGAGAACGTATCTAGATAGTCCAGACCCTCTAATTGTGTATACCCCTTCGCAACAAGGCGAGATTTAGGTCGTTCCACTGTGCCATCAGCGTGATATTTATATGTATGGACCCACTTACAACCAACAGGATGTTTATCAGGAGGTAGAGAACAAACAGACCAAGTTCCCAAGTCCTCGAGAGAATCCATTTCAGACCGCATAGCATTTTTGAATTCATCAGATAAAACAGCCTCTTTGTATGTCTTGGGTGGTTTAGTAGTGGTGATAGAAAGGAGAAATTGTTTATGAGAGGGTTCACATTTATCATAGGACAAAAAAGCAGAGATAGGGTAAGATGTGGTATGGGTGGGATGAACAGGAAGGCCAGGAATCTGATTTAAAAGGTAGCAATGGTATTGATCAAGATAAGCTGGTGCCTTTGTCTGCCGTTTAGATCTATTACCAGAAACAGAATCAGAACAGTGAGAAGGAACAGAAGGAATAGAGGCAGTGCAAGGCTGAGATGGCATATCAGTAGCAGAAGAAGTATTGTCAGGAAACAGAGGAGTGGGAAGATTAGAGCCTAAGTCGAAGAAAGCTGGAAAAGAAGAGTCAGGCACAGGTAAAGGGAGAACATCTTGATCAAAGAAATCAGCGTGGAGAGATGAAGAGGAAGAAGTGATTTGATGAAAAGGAAAAACATCTTCATGAAAAACAACATTGCGAGTAATGGAGATAGCATTGGTGGAAATGTTTAAGACTTTATATCCCTTGTATCCATGAGGATACCCAAGAAAAACACAGGGATCAGCACGAGGAGAAAATTTGTTACGATCTTTGAGCAAAGTAAAACAGAAACAAAGACAACCAAAGACACGCAAATGGTCATAAGAAGGAACATTGTTAGTGAGAAGCTCAAATGGAGATTTATCATTCAAAAGAGGAGAAGGAGTGCGGTTAATGATATAGACAGCAGTCTGAACACACTCTCCCCAAAAAGTCAATGGAATTTGAGATTGAAACATGAGAGCACGAGCCACATTAAGAATGTGTTGATGTTTACGCTCCACAACCGAATTCTGTTGGGGTGTGTAAGGACAAGAGAAATAATGAACAATGCCCTTATCTTTCAAAAGAGATGTGAATGCAAGCTCAGGTGCATTATCAGATCTAATAGCTTTGACAGGAACATTATACTGAGTACGAACAAACTGAAGAAACTCAGGAAAAACAGTAGAGACAGAACTTTTATCTTTCAACAAGTATAGCCAAGTAACACGAGTGCAGTCATCAACAAGAGTCAAAAAAATACTTGTAACCATCATGAGTTTGCTCAGAAAAGGGACCCCATATATCTATATGAATCAAGTCAAAAGGAGATAGGGAAAGATGCGGGGAAGATGGAAAGGAAACACGTTTTTGTTTTGCCAAAGGACATATGGTACAAACTTTTGTATGATCCGAAGATGGTACAGAAATGTTTAAAATTTTAGAAAGAACTTTGATCTTGTGAGGAGATGGATGACCAAGCCGTTGGTGCCACATATCAGACGACACTCGAACAAGAAGAGCAGTATTATCCCGAGATGAAGACGAGTCAGAGAAGGAAGAGGAAACGAGAGAAGAAGATGAAGACTCAAGGACATACAGATTGTGAAGGAGTTTACCCTTCCCAATCATAGAGTCCCGAGTAAGCTCCTGAGAAAGAAAATGAGTATTAGGGAAAATAAAACAGGATTGAGAGGAGAACAGAACAGAGATTGAACTATTCCGAGTAAGAGCACTAATGCTCAAAAGGTTGAACTTGAAGTTGGGAATGTACAGAACATCAGAAAGAATCAAATCATCAGATAGATGAATTGAGCCAGAACGAAGAACCGAGATGTGAGTACCATCCGGCAAAGTGACAGAAGTGTTAGTAATAGACCTAGTGTCTACGAACATTTCTAGAGCAGAACAAACGTGACAACTGGCACCAGTATCAATGATCCAAGAATGAGGAGTAAAAGTAAGGCCAGTGTTGATTCCCGCAGAAACAAAATGAGAGTTGATATAATGGATGGTACCTGAAGGTGGATGAGAGGAGGGTGTGTGAGGGGTAAGATGAGGTTGTGGTTTAGACGTAGAGGCTGTTCCATCCGAAAGACATATAGTGCTGCCAGAGATCTGAGAAACATTGTCAATGAGATTAGTGTTACCCATACTCAGGACATTGAGCAACCTGTTAACTTGATCCGTTGTTACTGTCCCCAAATGCACACCCTGCTGATCCATAAGAGAGATACCACCATGATCTTTAACAATCATATTTGCAACATTCTCCTTACGAGGTTGTTGATTCGTGGTACTTGTTGGTGAAGGAGCCGCCAATGTAGAAGACTTAGAGTAGTTGTTATGCGACTTGTATCCCTGAGGATATCCATGAAGCTTGTAACAACGATGAATTGTATGCCCCGCAATGCCACAATGTGAACAAATAGGACGCGGTTTTGACTTATTATAGCCAGATGAGTATGCAGCAATCACTTGATCGTCAGGTGATGATGAAGATACTTGAAATGCAACAGCACTCGTAGTCTTCATAGAACGTTGTCTCTCTTCTTGAAAAACTAGATTAAACACCTTCAAAATGTTAGGCTTCGGCTCGATCATGAGAATCTGACCTCTAGTAGCAGTGAACGTATCACTTAATCCAGTAAGGAACTTCAAGATGCGATCTTGTTCTTCTCTCTGAGCAATCCGCTTCATACTTGTACAATCAAGACGACCACAACAACACGCATAAGGACTCTCATGATTCTTCAATTCTTCCCAGAGTTGCTTCAAGCGAGTATAATACTCACTAACACTGTGAGAGCCCTGAATCTCAGAAAATATCTGTTGTTTGATCTCTGCTGTTCTTGGACCATCACTTTGCTTGAACTGATCATGAATATCCAACCACATCTGCCTAGCTGTATCTAGATACATGATACTCTTCGCTATAGACTTCTCAACAGCATTCACAATCCAGGTACAAACAATGTTGTTACAACGAGACCAAGAAGCAAAATCAGGATGATCACTATCAAGTTCTGGATAAGTTCCGTCAACAAACACTGACTTATTCCGAGCTCCTAACGCCATTAACATCGATCTACGCCATGTATTAAAGTTCCCTAAACCAACAAGCTTTTCTGAGAGAAGAGATATACCGGCGTGATCAGCGCTATGGACATAGAGTGGATTGGAGTTCGGATCCGTGAGAGATGCTAGAGGAGGAGAGGGACGATTCTCATCAGAGAGAGAAGGATCATGATCCGTAGACATCGAAGATCCAGAAGATGATTGCGGTAAAAGAGAACGCAAATCAAAGGTCAATAACAGAAAGAAACGAAATGAGGAGAGCAATCGTAAGAGAAATGAAAAGAAAAAGCCCAAAAATTTCAAGAAAACACAGCTCGATGAAGAGAACAGCGATATGCCGAATCGATAAACTCATCGGATCTGAAAGATGAGTAGAATCAAGCTGAATTTTCCAGGAAAAGTAGCGAGAAAACGATGATTATGGCTCTGATACCATATTAGAAGCTTGAGCTTTTACAGAGTTTGTTACGGAAAATGTAAAATGTATTAATTGCTCAAGTTAGTTACAACACTACCATGTGAGTTCTATTTATACATATGGTTTAGTAAATGGAAGCTAAACCAAGTGGTTAAAGCAAAAGGAAACTTTAACCGGTAACCGGTATATATAATCTAATAAGACCTCTTGCTATTTGTTATGAACAAACGCTATCAAACTTTGAAAAAAGCTAAAAATAAAAACGAATTAAGCCAAATACCTACTTTAGTGTTTGTATATTATTATGTGAATGAATAATCTTTATAATATTTAGATCTATATTTATAGCAGTTTCAAAATTTGATTTTTTTGCTTTATAGGAATACATATTTATCTAGTAAAATTAAGTTTTTTCAAACCGTAAAGGTGTATCGTACCTTAATTTATTAAAAATATAAATAATTATATATTTATTTGATAAGATTAAAACTATAAAAATTGATAAAATTTATTTGATAAAATCAAAACGTATATATATATATAAGTTAATGTTTACATCACTAATACAAGAAAGTTATTTTAGTCTAATGGTTAAAGTGTTGACTGATGTATTTAAATGCTTGAGTTTGAGCTCAGTAAGAAGTAGATTTTTATTTTTTTGTAAATTTATCCAAAACAACGTCGTTTTGATAAATTAACAGTTGGCTAATACTTTTGACGGATAACATATATATATGCACGATTTTGAGAATTTATATAAAATTTTGAAATTTTATAAAAATTCATGATGAAATACATACCATTGTAAAGTATGTGTTGAAATAGGTCATTTCTCTTTATTTTTTGGTAAAAATGTTTAACTAGTTTATTCTTAAGTCAACCGGTCGCGTAGGCTAATTAATACTCCCTCCGTTTCAGATTAAGTGTCGTTGTAGAGTAAAATTTTCGTTTCAAAATAAGTGTCGTTTTATAGTTTCAATGCAAAATTTATTGATTTTTTTATTTTAATATATTTTTCTATTGGTTGAAATGTGGTTAGGTGTATTGGTAGTTGTGTTTTTATTTTGAAAATATGCAAAATTAAATATTTTCTTAATATGTGTGTCCAAGTCTAAAACGACAACTAAAATGAAACGGAAGGAGTATTATCTAGGTTCCTGAAATAAACTGCAGTATTATTTATTTGTACATAATTGATTAACTAGTACTAAGTCAAGAAAATATACATTCTCTTTCTTGTTGATCTCATTTATGTATAGGTTGAATTTGATTAAGGACAGGTTCTAGAACCAGGCCTTATCTTTCTCTACCACTTTAAGATTTTTTTAATCTGTTTTTGTCAATCCTTTATTTGCATCTTTTATTATCCATGATTTTTCTATTTTTTTCATTCAATTTCCCTATTATAAACAACAATGATTTGATAAAAGAAAAAAGTAAGTGCTCAGCACGCCCATCTGTAATTTTCGCTATCTTTTTAATCAAAGAAATTGTATTTTATCCCATACACATATTTTTTGTCAAAGAAAAACAAATTGTATTTTAAAAGAAAAAATGAAATAATATAACAAAAGATAGACAATATTGAAAATACATTATCTGATGTGTCGAGGTTGCAAAAACGAATGTACCGATTATATTAACATATTAGTTATGTTTAAACTGAAATAACTAAAATAACTAAAATATCCAAATGGTGTTCCAAAAAGAAAACCAAAATACCCAAATTAAATGCATCTCGTTTATTATATTTGTCAAAATATAATCTCCTTTTACAAACTTTAGTTAGATTACATTACAATTTAATTTTTTTAGTTTTAGTATTTTGTATAGTTTGTTCAGATAGTTTTTTTTTTGAACAGATAGTTTTTGAGTGTTTTAAACAGTTCAAACTATTTACATGAAAATATTTAATATGAACTGAATGTGAATTCTTTTAATTAACCTTTCAATTATTCCAAGTTTTACTATTTAAATTAAAACCAAACCAAAACTCGAACCAATATTTTTATATTTTAACTATCCAAAATTTTAAAGAATCAAACTAAATATTCGCTCTTAAAAATCGATGTCAGTTTATTTTAGACAGTTCTTGATTTCTATTTTTCTCGACGAATAAACGCACTATTACATCAGTAGATTATATGTCATCCAAAAAAGTTCCAAAGGATTTCTTTTCTTTTTTTTTTTTTTTTTTTTTTTGCTAAACTGTAAATATCATATAAATGAAAAGAAGATCTTACAACGAAGATCTTAGTTCTGAGCCATCTTGGCAAAAACAAATAAAAACAAGATGGATCACCATTTTAAACATAAAAGAGCAAGATTATCTCAACCAGAAAGCCATAAGTGTATGAAACTGCTTTTTAAGCCTTCTAGCTGAGATAATGGCTTTCATTTCCCTATTAATACTATGAAATACATATGACGCCGGCACGATAACATGATTATGGATGCGGTTGTTACGCTGTTTCCATAGGTGATAAATGACCGTGTGAGTAGCTAGTTTCCGCAGGAGCTTTAGCTCCACCGATGTCGCAGCTCGAATCCAGGACAACAGCTCGGACCAATCCGAGAAACGAAGAGGAGGTGCGTCACACCGGCTCATCACCTCTCGCCATACTTCAAAGCTGTAATCGCAGGAGAGAAATATGTGATCTCTAGTCTCCGGGACCGTAGGACAGGAGGGGCAGTCAGCAGAGATCGGAATTTCCCATGCTGCGAGCCTTGATCTAGTGGGTAGCCGGTCGTAGTTAGCCACCCACATCGTGAAAGCGAACTTGGGTACCGATCCCTTGAACCAGACTACGTCCACCCAGTCCTTAGGTTCCTCCCTCGGTCTGAGAACCTCCCAAGTAGATGATGACCTGAAAGTACATAAAGGAGAATCACCAGCAATCCACTCAAACATATCAATAATATCATAAGGTAAAGGCAGTGCAATAGTAGTAAGATATGAGTGAAGATCAACTTCCTGTTGTGATCTAGGATGAGGCAGTGTCCATAGAGATCCTTGGATTGCATCTGCAACAACAGCATCCTTTCTCAATCGCAATCTTCTTGGACCAGAGGGTCCCAGGTGGTGGATTAATTGACCAAGGGGGGACCAAACATCAAACCAAAAACTAGTGGAACGCCCATTTCCCAATATCGATTTGCAAAATTGAAGAGCAAGAGGGCGAAGCTTAAGGATCCTCTGCCAAGCCCATGAGTCGTTAGGAGATGGCTCAATCGCCCAAAAAGATTGTTCATGCAGGTGGGTGCTCCAATGCCACTCGGCCCAAAGAGAAGGGGTTTTGGACAGTAGGATCCATATAAATTTCAAACAAAGCACCTGGTTCCAGATCGAGAAATTACGAAGACCAAGGCCACCTTCCTGTTTGGGAAGGCAAACTGTTGACCAAGCAATTTTGGCGATGCCCCTCTTATCAATGTTACCGGACCAGAGGAAGCGAGAGCAGAGCGTCTCAATAGTTTTAATACATCCCTTTGGTAACATGAAAGCCGAAAGCCAGAAGTTAACGATACCAAAAATCACTGTCTTGAGGAGCTGAAGCCTTCCGGCGAAGGACAGGAGTTTGGCAGACCAAGATTGGAAACTCAATGTAATTTTATTAATAAGCGGAGAGTACTCAGAGATTGTGAGTTTTCTACTCATGAGCGGGAGACCCAAGTACCTAATAGGAAGTTTACCAACAGGGAACCCATAATTGGCGATCGCCGTTGATTCCATAGGGTCAAGGCCCGCAGTAAACAGTTCCGTCTTACTAGTGTTCATGTGTAATCCAGACCAAGACGCGAAGTCGTCTAAACACTCAGCAATGCCATGAAGACTGTTGCTGCTTCCATCGAAGAAGATCATAACGTCATGAGAGATCCAAAGGATTTCAAAATCCATTTTTTACTTAACCTTTCATAATATAATACGATCGTAGGATTTCTAACCAGAAGTCCATTTGACTTTTGTTGTTGTTGTTATTGTGAAGATTACAGATTTAACGTTCCAATCGAAAAACAAGAAAGAAAGAAAGAAAAGTACGTTTGATCTGATCGGCTAAAGTTGAGAATATAATAATATATCTATGAATAATAAACGACATATGTTCTATTTACATTGTTAAATACTAAGAAGTCAAACTTGTTAGAGTACACGATGAGAGCAAAAATGATCCGTGCTCATGAGTAAGGTGATGATCGTATTGATTTATATTTTTTGAACTTTTAATATGAACTTTAAGGCAAGTTTTATTCTATTTCGTTTACTTTGTGTTTTTTTAACGAATTTTTTCTATACCCATTTTAATGCATGAGTTTAGGATCAGCACATTTATTATTTTGATTTTCTTCCGCCTCTCTTGTTTACTTTTGTTTTTAATGCTGAAATTGTCAGAAAAGAATATATGACCGTTTTGTGAGAGAAAGAAAATGGCAGGAAAATTTGTAATGCAGTTAGATTTTTGATTTCTTGAAATATAGTTTTGAATAGGGTTAGACACAAATACTTGTTATTCCCACGATTATTTGGTTTGTATTCACTTAAGTATTCGTTGTTCTTATGTCGGATATCTAAGTCATTGAATTTTGTTACTTAATAAGTACAAAACAAATATTTTTAAGAAGTTGGTAACTCAATTTGATATTATTCTATATTTTTTGTGACAGAAAAGAAAATAATAACTAGATCATGAAAATGGAAGCTTTAAAAAGACATTTCTTTATTATGAAAAATGCACAATAATTTCATATTGAAATGTTTATGTCTTTTTTTCTTTATATAGATATTTTGTTTAGAGTAATTTTCTTATTTTTCTAAGTCAATAAACAAAACAAAATTAGCTAACAAATAATTTTGAAAAACTCAAAAATATCCCTAAGTAATTTACAACTATTTACAAGTAGCAAATAATCAAATAAGATAAACAATTTTCAAATAACATATTTTTGAACAAGTATTTAAAATAACAAATACTCATCTTCCGCAAATCAATTATAAGTTCAAACATCTATTACTCATATAAAGTAAGTCAATACATGCAAATCAATTATATGTTTTCTCAACTATAATCTCGTTCTATATATCCGCGAAACAATAATTTTAAACATTTCTTATGAGGTATTTCTGTGAGAATTATACCCTCGCATTTTTAAAATTCAAAATCTAAAAATTCATAGACTATCGTTATAATTGCTTTATTGTTTTTATATTAAATTGTAAATTGTTTTAAATCAATATTTAACTAAAACTAAAACCGAAACTAAATCTATAAGAAATTTATATATGAAAATGATCTTAGATTAGACTCATAGTTAGATCTAATTCAGATTTTAATTTGGTTAAGTGTTGATTAAAAATAATTTATATTTTAATTTAAAATAGTAAATTAATTAATTATGTTTATGAGTTTTCAGATTTCGAATTTTAAAGACATAACCAAACCTGAAACTATTGTTTCAGAAATATATAGAATGAAATAATAGTTCGAGAGATATATAATGTTATATAATAGTTATTGTGAAAAATAACTCGTTGATCCATTTATTTATGTCAGATGCCACATTCAATCTGATAAAGTAAAAAAGAAAAACTGCATCACAAGTAGTGAAATCTTTACCTGCGTTTGTGATCTTGTAATAGATAGAAATATATATTCGCAATTTCGCATATCCTATTCTACCATTTGAGTATCTGGATCGGAGTGTTGCAAACCCTTTTCTATGTTCATGTGTTGTCAATACTCTTACTTAATAGAGCTATATTTAAACTTTTGTTTTTATTTAAAAGATTGATGTTTTATATTTCAATTAATATATTTTATTTCGAAGTTTAAATATAAATTAAATGTAAAACTATGAATGGTGATTTTTTTTTCACTTTATTTTCTGTTTTGTAATATAAATATATGTAATTTAGAATAAATATGAAAGTAGTAATTATTGGAGAAATTTCCTAAAATAATAATAAATATTTTTTATCATAAATACAATATATAAGGGTCAAATGATCGATATTTGATTAAAAAGGTAAATATATATTTTTACTCATAAAATTAACTAATTTAGATTTAAAATTTAAATTAGAGGGATGAGATTTTGAGAGAAATGGGGTAGAGCTTAGGATTTTAAAAAATATTTAAAATTTAAAATACAAGTTCAAAAATAGTTTAGAAAAGAATTTACAGTTTTCAAATAAAATTTGGAAAAAGTATTTTGAAAAAAAATCAACAAAAGAAAATGATAAAAAATCATAATACTTTTATTTTTTATTATTTTATATATATATATATATAATAAAAGTAAAAATATTTTTTTCTAATAAAATATATTTTAGTTATTTTCGTTATATACTCTTTTAATGAAAAAACATTTTTAATATTTTAAGAGAATTGCCCTAGGTATCATCTTGTTATTTTACTCTCTATATTTTTAAAATTTAACAATAGCTATCGATTTACACAAAAACAATTGCCATCAATGACGACAGCATTGTTTGCGATGAAACTTATTTACATCAGTATATTTTGTTAAATTTCTTTAGCCGTAAATGTTATTAGTTGTTACGATTATAAATCGTGTTTGGGCCTGCATCAAGCTCCAAATATCGAAAATGCTCACTTTTTTTTTTGTAACACCTGAAAAATGGTTTAAATATCAACCTATTTGCTACTTGTTGATACTGAAGAGAAAAAAATAGGAATCACTAGCCAGTAGGATTATTTACTAGGGTTTATTGAATATTGATATTGTTAAATTACTTTATGAGACAAGTTTCCGGAATTAGTTAATTTAATTCAGGCGGGATTTGGGAATTGTCCTCCTCAATATTTACTAGTAGTATATTTTAAGGCTAAGCCAGACAGAATCTTAATTTTGTGCTCCCTTTTAATACCTAAGTCAGCTAAATTCATATTATAAAGTACATTTGCCTGCCCCACGATTATTATAAATCAATACTCTCCCCATTCTAGTTTAATTGTAGAGTAAAATTTTTATTTTAGAATAATTTTATATTATAATTTATTAATTAAAATGTGGTTAGATTTATTAATAATAATATTTTTATTTAGTAATATACAAAAATTTTTTTTTTAATTTGTGTGTCTAACTTTAAAACGATAATTAAAATAAAACATATTAAATAATAAATATATAATAATTGAAGGTTGTAAATATTGAATACAATAATTCTCGGTCGCTAAGCATGTGAAGTGAATGGGAAATAACATGACTTACGCAATAATCCAAATGGTAAAATCTATGATTTATTACCCAATAACATAAAATTAGTACTATCCTTTTTCCTGATTTATTTTTATAAATTGTAATAATATTTTAATATATTGAAATGTGTTGCCTATTTAAAATTTATTTAAAATTCAAATTTTAGTGTTATGCCTTTATGAATATGTTCTTCTATTAAAATTCCAAAACATTTTAAAAGAAAGAAATTCAACAACCTCTTTTTTTCTTTAAGAACAGTTTGATTACACTTTTATCCAACTTAAAGATTTGGTTCGTTTGTGATATAGACTAACTATAATTACCATATGTGGTTTCTTTAATTAATTGATATCCTAGTAACTGATTAAATAAATAGTAGTTGATGCTTTGATGGGAAGGTTCATACTTTCATCACTTGCCTACGCAGTTCTTCTAGAGCTAAAGAAAGTTGTGAACACGATGACTGTATCTAATTTACATTTTTCAGTTGACAAATTAAATGTTTTCTTCTTTTATATTATAATTAATGTGCAATTAGATCAATTTTTATAATTGTTATCTTGTAAGAAATTATGAATACTCATATTAGTTATTATAATTGTTAAAAAGGCTTTTCTTAACTATCAGCAATTAGCATTTTAGTAGAGTGATCTATAGTGGTTTTAGCCAACAAAATAGTAGTACATTAATTTTAGTAGTACGATTTATAGATCATAAAACTCGTGGTGGAATTTGAACAACAAAAGTGATTAGTCATTTAAAATTCTATGTTGTTTTATATCACTAAATATATTTCTATAAATCAATTTTATGTGAGAAATACGCCCTCAATCCAAACTTAAATATATTATTTACTAATATCTAAAACTATAATAGAAATAGGATCGGCTCTGAAATTTCAAAGTGTTAAAAATAAAGATCAATATGTTACTTCATACGAAATAATAAAAACAAATTCACAAAAATATTTTCAAATACAAAGTGTTAAACAATTGATAAACACACAAGTTTTTTCACAAAAAAATGATAGCTTACATTTTTTGAATTAAGTTTTTAGTTTTATGGATTTTTTTAAAAAAAAATTACTAGACCATTAAATTGTTATGTTGTTTATCCCATAAAACTTTGTTTAAGTTAATAAAACAACAAATCAATATGAAATTCATATGATCACTAAAAATATTATATATATAAAAATAAAATATTTATATTTTTAATTTATAAAGATCTATATAAAAATGTGAGATTGTGGCAAATGTTTCAGTAGGATATTAGCGGTCATTATACTCAAAATTAATGCCAAATCATCTTTATGTATATACAAGTATATTTGAAGTTTTAACCAAAACAAATTATGGGCTAGAGTGATTCTCATCAATCACTAATTGATAGCATATCCATCTAACATATAATCTATGCCCATACGTTTTCATCGGAAGAAAAAGACCGGCCTGCTATTTGTACTATGGAACTGTGGTAATCTTAAATTCAGAACTAAACATGTGACGTTAATAAAAACATTAATTTAACACCAGTTCTCTTTTGTCCGGCCAATAATTTCAACTATCTCATTGAGTTCTGGTGCTGGAAACTCATTTTCTTAGCCTTTTTGAAAAAAACAAAAAAAAAACAATAACTACGTCATGCGTCTATAATGCCGTAAGCATACTGACCAAACTTTCTTACACAATAAATTTCTCAGATTTTAGTTTACAAAAAAAAAAAATCTTAAATTTTTCTGCTTTTAATTATTATTTTTTTTTTTTGGTACGGGACAGATTTTGAGGATCCTTTAACCATTCTTTTAAGAATCGTTGAATCTTTTTTTTCTTTCCTCCTTTAGTTATCTTTACATAACTCAGTGTGTTGACAATTTTGCAGACGTTTTAAAAACCAATATCTTCGTTTTAATAAAAAAAAATAAAGGACGTTATTAAAAGTATTGATTTCAACGGCCGGAGAAACTAAAAATTGAATACAGTTAAATAAGAATAATCCTAAAGCTAAACTCAGTCGCTATTTATAGCTAAACCACAACCTTCTCTTCTCTCACCACAGACAAACAAAAAAAGGTTTGGTTCCAAAAGCTAAAAGCTTCCATCTACGAATAGCAAATCACACACACAATGATAGCTTACATAGAACCATACTTCTTAGATAACGACTCAGATGCCGCCTCCGTCGCAACTGTCACCGGCCAATCTTTTGATGGCGTCTCCGAGTCACTCGACATCCAGGGAGAAATCTTATGCGGCGGCGCTGCGGCGGATATCTCCGGGAAGGACTTTGGTGGCATGAACTGCGTGAAGCCTCTTGCCGTGGTGAGACCCGTGGGACCTGAAGATATCGCCGGAGCGGTGAGAGCAGCTCTGAGGTCTGATAAACTCACGGTGGCAGCGCGTGGAAACGGCCATTCTATCAACGGCCAGGCGATGGCGGAAGAAGGGCTAGTCGTCGATATGCGTTCCACGGCGGAGAATCATTTCGAGGTTGGTTCTTTACCCGGCGGTGCATTTGTTGATGTCTCCGGAGGGGCATTATGGGAAAATGTGTTGAAACGGTGCGTTTTGGAGTATGGCTTGGCGCCTCGGTCGTGGACTGATTACCTCGGGTTAACGGTAGGCGGTACGCTGTCGAATGCCGGGGTTAGTGGACAAGCGTTCCGTTACGGACCACAGACGTCAAATGTAACGGAGTTAGATGTGGTGACGGGAAATGGAGACGTCGTTACTTGCTCGGAGATGGAGAACTCGGAGCTCTTCTTCTCCGTCTTAGGTGGTCTTGGCCAATTCGGTATCATCACTAGAGCTAGGGTTTTGCTACAGCCAGCACCTGATATGGTGAATACTTTAAACTCCAAAATTTAAAATAGTATTTTATAATCATCTTTTAAAATTGTGAATGATGTATTTTTTTTTACAAAAAAATATTTATTTAATTATGAAAATTGGTTATTTAAAATGATTGTTTTAGGTGAGGTGGATAAGAATCGTTTACGCCGAGTTCGACGAGTTCACTCGGGACGCCGAGTGGCTGGTGAGTCAGAAGGACGAGTCATCGTCTGATTACGTGGAGGGATTCGTGTTCGTCAACGGTGATGACCCGGTCAACGGATGGCCTACAGTTCCACTCCACCCAGACCACGACTTTGACCCGACCCGACTCCCACAATCATCCGGGTCGGTTCTTTACTGCCTTGAACTCGCTCTCCACTACCGAGATTCCGACTCAACCGTCAACAAGGTAACTTCAGACAACACAAACTCTACAATACATAGAAACAATGTTTTGTCCAAAACTGACCTCTTGTGATAAGTGTAAAGTTGACATTCATTCGACACGTATTTATTACAGGACCGCTTTGAGGTTTCTCGACCTCCATGATTACAACATAAAAATTCAAAAAGATATAGGGAAATATATATTTTGACCCAAAAATAAATAAATATAGGGGAATATAATAGGGTGTTGAAAGAGAATTACACAGTCTCTTGTCTGACTGCATAATAAGAAACTGACCATACATTGGGTAATGTATCTTCCATTTTGGATTTTCTGACAAGAAATAAATTTTTGATTTTCTTCCATTAACCACGTTATTACGAAAACGACATTTATCTTCATTTTTTTTTCTCTCATTCCTTTTTGCTTTTGTTGTCTATTTCTCTCATTGAAAGCCCATCTTTTTAGATCACTATAAGCTTTTCAAACTCCATTATTTAGGTTAGGACACATACGTGTGACATGTCCATTGGTCAGGCGGTAATTATAATCATATTATGTAAACGTTTTCAAGTAACATTGATGATTTGATTTCAGAAAATCTGGACATCGTTTTACGTGTAATTATATGTATATTAGTGAAGCAGATGTACTGAAATACCCCTGGCTGACTTTTTCATGTTTTGTTCTGAAGAGAGTGGAGAGATTGATCGGACGGCTGAGGTTTATTAAGGGACTGAGGTTCGAGGTGGATTTGCCTTACGTTGACTTTTTACTGAGAGTAAACCAGTCTGAGGAGATAGCGAAGGTGAACGGCACGTGGGAAACGCCGCACCCTTGGCTTAACCTCTTCGTGTCGAAACGTGACATCGGAGAATTTGATCGGACGGTTTTCAAGGAACTTGCCAAGAACGGAGTCGGAGGGCCCATGCTGGTCTACCCACTCTTGCGAAGCAGGTGAATATTGCCCAAATCACCTTTTTAACATGATCACATCTTTTCTTTAAGGGTTCACTCGACAAGGCAATCTATCTATCTAAAAGACTATCATAAGAAGATCGGTCTAGTTAGTTGTTGTTTTCATGTCACGTTTTAATCACATGATTAGTCATGACATATGTGACTGTGATCAAACAAATTGTCGTGGAATTTAGTAATGTCGTTTAGATTTTATAGGCGAGATCGAGGAATATGTTAGTGTTAATGGGATACCGTATTAGGTATTACGGTTGGGTGGGTGACGGAGTTGTATTGCAACCGTCGTTAAGGTTAGCGTCATATAAGGAAAGAGTGTCTGAACGATAAAAATATGTGGGGACAAAGATACGCTTCTGGGACCCACTTAAAGCTTCAGTTAATCTTCTCATTTACTTTCTTTTCTAGATAAGTCTTTTGTACTTTTCTGAGATATGTATGGATCCGAGGGTAGTTTCGTCTTTAGGAGTTTTTTTTCACTTTATGTGGAAAACGAGATTTGCTGGTACAAACTGGTAGACTTAAAAAAAAAACGAAATCACTCGAGGGGTTAGACCATGATTAACTTTAAGAACCCCAATTAGGTTCTTAGGTTTTTTTTTCTTCTTCTTTTCTAATTTTTTCTAAAAAAAAAAAAAAAAAATTAACCAATCGTGGGTCGCCATGTGTTCGTGTGACCCGTGAATAGTACAAAAATTCTTTAAGAGTTGGCTTTTAGAGAAGAGGAGTAAGAATTGGGTTTTTAAAAAATTGTGGACCCCACTCCCTAAGAACCCTCCTAAAATCCCCTGTTAATCTTGCTTTTACTGCAAAAGGGACAAAGTGTCTACGCAACTTCATTTTTATTCGTTTGACCGATATGCCCTTGGTATTTGGCTTGTGATGATTGAAGTTTTGTCCCCTAATTAATGGTATTAAATATAAATGCATGATTAACTAACAATTTGGTCTGAATTTATACCAGGTGGGATGACCGTACATCGGTGGTTATACCGGAAGGAGAGATATTCTACATAGTGGCATTGCTTCGATTCGTGCCGATGTGTGCAAAAGCTTCATCGGTCGAGAAAATGGTGGCTCAAAATCAGGAGATTGTTCAATGGTGTGTCAGAAAGGGAATAGATTTCAAACTATATCTTCCTCATTACAAGTCTCAAGAGGAATGGATTCGTCATTTTGGAAACCGATGGTCGAGGTTCGTTGACAGGAAAACTATGTTTGATCCCATGGCTATCCTTTCACCGGGTCAAAAGATTTTCAATAGGGCTCCTTGACCCTCTATTTTACTTTTGTATTCTTGAGTTTCTTGGCTCTAATGTAATTTTTATATGTTTCTTTCTTTCTAATTTTCTTTCTCCCAAGAAAAAAAAAATCAGCTGATTTTTTTTTTTTCAATTCAAAGGTGGCCTTTGAGTCTTGTCCAGTTATGGAGTTCTCTTCACAAGAAATACGTTCTTCTTTTTGTTCAAAATAAAAATCTATAAAACTTACTTTCTACTTTATTAAATCTAACAATATCTAGAGTAACTAATAGCTTGGGGTGCAAATGATTGTCACAACTCACAACACACACCAATAGAATAGGTGTTCGTGATAAAGGTTGAGTGGATCAATTTCATTACGTATGTTTTTGAAAATAATAAAGGGATGAGATTAATACATGTTTTTTTTTTTGAAACACAATGATGAGATTAATACATATTTTGCTATATAACTATTTCAATTTTCGACCTTTTTTAGTGGAACGAGTTAAACCATGCTTCCACTATTTTCAACTCAAATGGTAAAAGTTAGAGGAATGTTCAATTCCACCAAAAGTTTTGTATAACCATTAACCAGTTGTATCCTCAAGTTTTTTCAACTGTCCATTATATGACAAATAACATACCTTTTTAATGATATGGATACGTGGAACGTAACAAATTGATGAGCTAAATTATACTCACTGACCGTTTTTGTATGGCTATATGTTGGATTTACACACAAGTGATCTATAATGAACATGTACAACATCATCTCCTATTCCCTTGAGTTTTTTATTTGAGTAACCAAAACTAGATAAGTGTATTCTGAATCCTGCTTATCTTTGTTCTCTACAAACTATATGACCCAAAAAATCGTATCCTTGTATCACTTTTTGCATTTAAGTAGAAACCCTTTGTTCATTAAATTGTTGGGCTTAAACTAAAGAGCATCATTAACCATGAGTATCTTAATATGAGTTGCTAGACAATATTTTATTAATATATTAAAATAGTTTAGTTATAAAATAATGATTTTGGAAAGCAACATAACCATTTACAAAAGAACACTTGACACATGATTTCTAAAGTTTTTTTTTTTAAAGTTTTTTAAACAAAGACCAACTCTTTCTTATTCGACCTTCTCTTTCCTGCTATTTATTTATTTATTATTATTTTAGTGTTGGAAACTATTGTAGATACTACCGTTAGATCCTGTCCTAAGAACATCATTATTTGTCTTTTAAAGGGGTCTTTTGCACTGTTCGCGGGTTCCACTGATATATGGGGCTCGTGAACAGTGTAAGAGACGGTTCCAAAAATCTTAAATATTAACCATCTCTTAAATTGTTCACGGACCCCACTGACACGTGTCGGCCCACAATTATTTTTTGTTTTGTTTGTTTTGAAATCGTTAGTATTTAATTGTTCTTATAACCCCGTTAAGATTGATTATGAAATTCCTTTAGTATATGGACTTGTAATATATAATTATAATCCATAAGTTTGGGATCGGTTTGGCCCTGTAGGATCTAGTTCGTATTGAAAACTCTTACGCGAGGTTTGGAAATTAAAAACATGCAAAATAGACTTTACACTTGGATACAACTTCATGTGAGCTAGTGCATGAAGTTGGCAACACCCTACACGCAATTGTTTTGCTAGCTCTACAACACTTTACATTTGAATACTCGTTTTAGTATTTCCACAAATATTGATGCAATGCATGGTCATTTTGCAAATGTTAAAAAAGGAGAAAGTTGATAGACATTTAAAGGATTGTACTTCACATGTTGTCCAATAATTGACACATAAAATATTAATCGATCAAACAAATCAATCACACACCATCCCTATTGGAGCCAGTCCATGATAGTCTTGTGATTGTGACCCTCTTTTGGGCAATTCCTACTAAATTCGTATGTCATATCGACTATTCAATTCGATTTGGACAGTTCGAATAATCTATGCACTTACAGTTATGAATGATATCTGGAGTTCCTTAATTTCTTCCAAAATTTATTTAAACAGTTGTCACATCTCATGACCTTCCAGTCAACGTTCATATTCGGAAATGGAATGGCGAATTGAGACAATATATGTTGTAACATGACGTGATAGCGAACTCCAACAAATTAAAACGGAAAATAATATTGTACATTAAGATGTCGACAGAAAGCAAATTAGGTGATGTCCATATCAATGCCATGTTATATAGCACGCGAGAAGAACATTGATGTATACATGAAGCCGGTCGTTTTAAATGGAAATAGAGAGAAAGCATTTATTTATTAAATTATTAAAGCTCGAGACCATAACATGTATTATAATGAATATGTACTGGTTAGTCTCTATATTATCTTGAATGATAATCATTAACCATTTCAAAAATTATGGACGGGTTCAGCCTCGGAAGATTTTCTTTGACTCGTTAGATCAAATTATCTTTTTTATTTGCCAATTTTCGAGAGGAGGAAAAGGTAATAAGACTCATAGATTTGGGGCATCAGATTCTTCTCTTCTTACCACGAAAGAATCAAGGAAAAAGGTTTTGAGTTTCTCCAACCTTTCAACACATATGTACATATATAAAAAACATTTCTACATATATATTATTATTTTCTTTTGTTGATAATCATATATTTTCGTGTGTTTCTCCTTGAGAGATTCTGGTTCTTTTGTCTTCTATTTTTTTTTTCTTTTGGAAAGGCTCACATGCCCATAAAGATAACGTAAAGCTAGTTTGAGGATATCAAAAAAATTATTTTAATTGTAATTTGTTTGTATTTGTCTGTATACTCTATCAGCTAATTAAAGTGAACTTTGCTTTGTGTATACATAGTTGAAAATAATCAATTTAATCAAAATTGGTTTAGAATCAAACCAGGCATAGAAAGATCTCTATAATTATTTTTTTCTTAAAAAGATCTCTATAATTAATTTTGAGAGTACTTCGACATAGCAACTGGAGTCTGGACCAACCTTGTAGATTTTAAAGAGAGGCTGTTTATCTTTTATTATTCATTTTGACCAAAAAGATATCTCCAAATTCAGTTTTTGATCTTACATTGTTCGCAAATATACAAAGATGATCATTCGTCCACTACAATAGCTAGAGATGGTAGCATTTACAAAGACTATATTTCACTAATCTAGATAAGTGCCACTAATGAAATGAAAATTTATTTCGTGAAAGAAGCCAAAAAATTAAATCATCTTCATTTTCTTAATTTTATAGGTAACTACAATCTCTGTTCAACAAAGAAAGTGCCCTTTTAAATGAAAAAGTGTGAAACATTGTCCCATATCAATGGATAAATCTTCTCACAAAGAAAACAAGAAAGAAAGATTTACAAAATTTTGGGTTCCGAACCAAAATCTTCTCGATTTCTCCCCTGACATTATATGATGTAATCCATTATAGGTACCAACTTTTCTTTTCCTCGTTGCTTTTCTTTCACAAAAGATGAGATCTTATTATATATTTGGTCGCAGCTTTATACTATAATGCAATTATAAGATGATGATTATCATCGAAAGAGGCAAACATCAGAATATAAATTAAACGTTGGGGTTACAAATTTCCCATGCAATACCATTTGCTTGTACCTTCTCCGGTAAAGGTGCCATGCATGCATGGACGTATTATTCAATTTTAATTAATACATTTTCTGTTTCTTGGGCACTATACAAGCCAAATACGTTCTTACTATATTATAGGCTTATAGCTTCGTATAGACTAAATCAAGGAAAGTTAGTATGTAAAACGTTAGATACTTATGATATGTGCATAATTGAGAAGGGGTCATTCGAGCGTATCTAAATAGATACTATGTTTACATCTGTTAAAAAGATAACTTTACGTTAACACAAGATTGTTTCCGGAATCGTGTAATATAGTATATGAAATTCATGTACAGTATTAGTTTGCAAGTTGGACTAATGTTTGGGCTAATATAAATTCCTGATACAAAGGGGGTAACGAAAGACTAAAACTCAAATTTGAAATCATATATAATAATAATTTGAAATTTATCTTTATAAAGTTACCATGGTTGATGAAATTAGTTTTTTATCGCGGGTTTTATGGAAATACGTTTGGTTCAACACGTGAATGAAGATGCTTTGCATGTGAACTCATTTGCTTTGTAGCGGACAAATTAAAATAAACTATATATATATGATTCCCCCATAAATGAAAAGAAAGAAGATAAAGTTTTAGTGTCCAAGAAATGAAAATTTCAACGAGTAAAGTGAAATCAAAATTTTAAAGTAAACAAAAAAAAAAAAAAAGAGCAGAATCGAACGAATGATGAGAAGACTATTGTCATAAAGATACTTTAGTTTTTTTGTCCTCGGACTTGCCGTTACCTATGTACTCTCTGTTTCAACAGTTGATTTTTAAGATTTTTGGACATATATTAAACTATTACCAACTTTTATTTAATCTATTTTGTTTACCTAAAACAACAATAATTACAATTAATTCAATGAATATACAATTATATTACACTATACAAATAATCTTAAACATCAAACTATATTTATTTTTAGATATAAATTTAAAAACATTACTTAAAATGAAACTAAAAATTTCTTAAAACATCACTTAACAAAAAGAGTTCATAATTATATATAGGAAATCAAATTAATTGATGTATATACCTGTGATCATAGCAAAAGTTGGTCGTCTGGAAGTAAACTTATGTGGCATACCCATGTCCGATACGCACGGTTATATGACTGCTCGTTTCAGTAATGCTGTCTATATATATTTTTATATACATCGTTATGACCTGATCGTTTTTGTTTTTGTTATATTACTGTTTGCTTCTTTTTTTTTTTTTTTGCGTAAATGTTAAATTTATTTAAATTCATAATTACAAAAAATGTAACTATGAATTGTATCTGTGACTAACTAGAACTAGAGTAGTACTAGAGCAGAAACAGAGATTTAAAAACTTTTTAACAAGAATTGGATCATCTAATGGTAAACCAAATCTCCATGGCTTTGCTGTATCGACCACCAGAACTCCCTCTAAGAGAGTCGATGCGGTTGCAAACCTGTTTGTCAATAAATTTAATGTGACAGCCCGTCCCGCTCACTCGGAACCCCGACTCACAGCGCTGCAGCGCATCGACCCCAACCCCTCCCTTATGAGTTTTCACTAATTCCATAATTAGGTTGTTGGTGCGCCTCGAACCCAGAACCTCACCCTTTAACATCATTCTCACAGAACAAGCTGAATGTAAATGAAGACCTTACATAAAAGATCATATTTTCATCTAACCGGTCTGCATTTGAAATGCCAAACGTTTTGCACGTTGTTGGCACAAAGGATTTTTGGATATAGGGTCTGACTGGTTGAAACGCAGCTATTGCAGTTGCGGAAGTTTGCGTATATGGATAGTTATAAACTTTAGCGTTATTAAGCGATTCGTATGAATGGTACCGTGGTTAAAAATTATTATTTTTGGAGAATTTGAGATTGATTAATTATGAGATACTACATCGGCTTAATAATAAATTAACAATATTGATATATTATAACATTATAAAAATATCAAAACATACTAATATGATAAAATATTCTTTTTAATATAATATAATTAATAATAATATTATATTTACTTATTATTATTATTTTAAATGAAAGTTATAATTTCAATAAAATTTATTTTGAAAATTTATGTTAGAACTTTAAAAATATATATTTTAATTCATTTATATATGTATTTATTTTATATATGTATATACATTAATGTTTAAAAATTATAGTGAATAGTTTTGGTTTAAAGTTTTTATAAAATAAAAATAATATTGTTGGTGAATTTAAATAAATATATATATATTATTTGAAATATTTTAATTTTAAAATTTAAAATTTAAAATATTTTTTAAAAGAAAATTATATCTAATTACAAACCGCAACCGTCCAAAACCACAAACGTCAGCGGGAACCAACTTTTGATTATATGAAATTAGAACTGTTTGAATTAATTTGTAACATTTTTATAATTATTGCAAAACGTCAACAATCACTATCAACCGCAAAAACTGCATTTGCGGATGGTAACGGGAAAACAGTCACAACTTTAATAAACGCTTTAACAAACATCCAAAGTTCCATGACTTGGTCCCTACCTCCACAGTTTATCAGAGGAAGATCAAGAACTCTTCAGGTTTGATCCTTACTGGATTCAAAGCCTTTTTCGTTTGTTTGGTGGGCTTCTTGTCCTCCTCATCCTTCGTGTTTTTGTCTTGATATGCAAACCCTCTCCTTAGACCCTTAATGAAAGTTGTTCAAACGCCAGCAAATGAAAACAAAAAGAATCTTCTATCTTGCCCTAAAATTATGCAAAATCTTACAACGGTTTCTGTATATTGGAGACAACTCTTTTCATTTATTTTTTAAACCAAGGCTTATAGTTTGGTGGTGATTAATTTAAGGGTAAAAAATCCAATACGGTGAAGCCACTAGGGTTCGAATCTTGATCACTGGGAAATTAACATTTCGGCATTGCCAAGGACATGGGACCAACACGTGGCAACACGTGACTAGTCTAGATCACTTATGTGGAGTCAGGATACCCTTGTATAATTCAAAAAAAAAAAAAAAATTACACAAAATACTCAAGAATCCAAATATGCAGAAAATGAAATTACTCAAAAGGGTATTATCTATCACATTTGAAATGTAGAAAGCGCCATAAAAGCAGAGCTTGGTCTATGGTTCTTGTGGCTGGTCAACCTTCTCCTTCTCATCCGCTTTGTCTCACAAGATGATGAAGAAGCCGCTCCTTCAGCTGGAGGGAGCTCGCAAGGAAGCACCATATATAGCAGTGCTGGTGAAGGTGTTGAGAACAAGGAATGCGAAAATGGGAGACAAATCTAATCCTCCAAGAGGTGGTATGAATCCCTGGAATATATATGTTCAAGTATTGATCAAATAAAGTGCTGGAACAATGGCAACACATACACATAATCAGCAACCAACAAAGTAAATGTAAGGTTCTTTAACCAGTACTTAAAACCATTCAAGAGCTAAATAGAAAGAAGGTAATTGAGTTGATCCCAAAGCGTATATATCTAATCATCAATCCTCTGGATATCGTGTTGCTAATTGCTATGGTAAGATCTTCAACTGACTTGCAAGAATGATCATTTTCATAGTTAACTTAATATATGCTTTCAGGTGGACTAATGGCATTGAACTTGATCCTCGTCGTTTCAAATTCATTACTTCTCCAGCTCTCCATAAATCTGAAACTAGTGGAAACAGTTGGGCGTTGTTGGCTCCATCTGTTTTGGAGTTTAAGCTGAAGCAATGAAAAGTTTTCTATATTTGACATTTTGAAGTCCCTTTTGTATTTCTTGATTATGAGTGTCTTGTTCATGATTGAGGATGTCTTTTACAAAATTTTATGAAAACGGCTGTAGACTTGATTTTTTCCAAAGCTTCTTGTGTGACCTTTGTTACACGAATTACTCCTCAACATATGATCAGTTCTCACCAACAAATCCACTCCTTATCTGGTAATAAATCAAACGAGATTCAAAATGTCATAAAAGAAAAGCCCATCCTCTCTCCACCAAACATAAAATCTTATCATTATATCTCCCTTGATTAACTACTCCTTGCCAGTTTATAACTAAATAACAATACTTCATTTGGTTTTAGCACTTTAAAAAGTTTGAAACTCGCCTATACATTCTCCGGATGTTAAAATCCAAAACTAAAAGGTTAATATAAGTTCAACAAAACAAATGTTTTGATCCCTACGAATCACTTAACCCAAGACCACTCGCTGTCGCCGGAAAACACGTCGAAACATCAGCCACCGAATACGATCTCAAGGCACAAAAACCAGACAACGATTGAGACGACTTCAAATTACCAAAAGACCCTTGACTCCTAGGATACAGAGGAGGAAGCTGTCTCTGCCTAGGAGGAGATGGGCTTGATCCCTGCGACGAGTCAGAAGATCCTTCTCCCGCTGCAACCGCCATGGCAAGCGTCAACGCGCTCCTGCTCGAGCTGATGACGTGTTGTTTCTTAGAGATCCCGCCACGTGGAGACGACTTGTTGTTCTCCCAAATCTGATGGCAGAGGAGATTCCTCCTCCTCCGGCTGTAAGGATTCTCCGGCTTGGCTAAGTCTTTCATCGACGATGAAGAAGTCAACGCCGTCGCAGCCTCCGCTAGATTCGTGAAAGACTTTGACTTTCCGTTGTAATAACTCGATATCCCTTTCCTACACAAAACCCACTTTCACGGATCAGGAAAGTTCCAATTTTATTTTCTTTAAAAAGTTTCCATATTTAGAAAGGTTTAGAAAGAGAGGTTTACCTAACGGGTAAGACTTCTTCTAGTGATTCCATCAGATCAAGAGGACCTTTGTACGGAGACTCAGCTTCATTCTCTTCTTCTTCTTCGTCGTCGTCGCTATTCCTCCCAATGGAAGAAGACGCAGCAGCAGAAGAAGAAGAAGAAGGTGAAGAGAAGGACTCGGAAGAAGACTGATATAGATTATCACCGGAGATATCAAACACATAAGATTCAACTCTATTCATCATAAGATTCTTCTGAAACACACAATAGAGACAGAGAGGAAATGAAAGAGATGAGATGTTTATATTGTGATCTCTTTTTTTTGTGTGTGTCTGTGTGCTCTGGTGGTTTTTCTTAAAGCATTTAATAATAAAATAAAAAGGCAATTATTATCTATTTATTACTTTTTATTTAAATGTTTAAAATCAAAAATGGAAAAAGTGAGGAAAAAGAAGAGGATAGGTACGTTTGGAGGGCAAAGACAGAAGAGGGGACAGAAGAAAACTGTTGGCTTAACCTTATCCTCATCCAAGCCCTCTGCATGTAGTTTTTATCTTATTTTCTTTATTTACAATTTGGTTGTCCTATTTTTCTTATTTTACATATTGCTACCCTAATATTTTGGAGAAATTAGTAAAACAAAATTCCAGATTTCAAAACGGTACTTCATACAATTTTTTTTTTTGTTTGTTTATTTTTATACAAATAACATATTTTAGCTGGAAATAGTTTTTATATGGACAAAATTGACAATGTGAAGTCGAGGGACTATTTGCAAAACTAGCCTTGTAAATCAACATTGTTATCTTATTTTCTCTATAATTTGTCTTTGGCTCGTGGAAGATAAAGCTATCGATGTTCGACGCGTGGCGCTTTCTTGGCCGTTACGGCTGGATAGGAACTGGGTTGGATGTGATGTGGCGACGAAGGGATGGCCACTTTTGTTGTCTGAAAGACGGTAAGGCTTATCCACATATGAAGTGGGACCCACAAAATTTTATTTTGTTTTTTTAATAAGAATTGTTGACCTTTTGTTTTCTTGGAGAAAAAGGAATTGGCAAATGGGATAAGACCATGATTAACCCTAAGATTGGGGTTCTTAGGCTTTTTTTTTTCTTTTTTTTTTCTGTTTTTTCAAAAAAAAAAAAAAAAAAAAGTTAACCAATCGTGGATCGCCACGTGTCCGTGGAACCCGTGAACAGTGCAAGAAACTCTTAAGAACCGGTTCTTATTTAAGAGTTTTAAGAACCGGTTCTTACACTATTCATGAGACCCATCGCCTTAAGAACCCCCTTTAATCATGCTCTAAGGATGTTTTCAAATTAATTGTCAAATATACTCTTACCAGTTACCACTTTTAGAAGATTTTATGTTTATCTTCTTCTAGATTCGTTCATGATACATGTCCAATTTTGTCGAGATTTTTTCATTATTACAGTACTTACTGGGAGAAAATAAAGTATTGGGGTTTATTTTAAAAAAGAATTACAACATCGTTCTTAAGATATTGAATTTACACTTTAAACATACTATAATAAAACTTCTATAAATTAATAATACTGAGATTTTAAAATTTTATTAATTTATAGAGATATTAATATATAAAAATTTCTTTATTTAGAATTCTTATTTCAAGATATATTTATTTTAAGATAAAAAATATTTGATTTTGATATATAGATAATAATTATTTTAAAAAATTGATATTTATATTAATTTTTATTATATTATTTAGTATATAATATATATTGCATAGAACTTAAATGAAGTTTTAGATATAATATAATTAAATTTCATCAAAAATATATTAAATATTAAGAAAATATAAAAATAATTTCATTATAAATATAAAATAAATAATAAAATAATAAATTTTTATTTATATAAAATATGTATACATATAAATTATTAATTTATAATTTTAATGAGATTATATATTTATATAAATTTTTTAAAATAATATTATTTTATTATTTTATTGATTTGTGTCAAATATTGAATCGGAGTAAATTAAAATTAAGAAATTTATTAATTTATAAAAAATATTAATTTATTGAGTATTAATTTATCAAAGTTTTATCATATATTATTAAAATAAAGAAAGATTAGTTATTGTATGTTGCGTAAAGCATTCAACCTCAATCAATAACGCATATCAACATAGGATCTCATGAGGATCATTGCCATGGACCCTTCTTTAGCCCACATCTATAGACCCACTCTCATTCACTTTTCCCATTCCAATTAGTTTTTCGATCTGACGTGGCGAACCACTTAACCCCACTCAACGTGGCGTTGCCTAACCCATTAATCTCATTTCCACCACGTTGCTAGTTATGTAATCAACAACCCATTAGCATTTAAAAACTTAAAGTAGTAGAGGCAAGTTACATCTTCTGGTTGCTGATGTCTTTACAGAACCCACTTCATCTTCAGCAACAGCTTGACAAGGAAGCTCTTGGATCGATGACTAATGTCTCCTGTCTATGATGCTAAATACTGTCTAATTAAGGAACACATCTTTGGAGGAATGTCTTTCTGAAGGAAGAAAAAAAAAGGGTTGTGAT